>CAUYLG010079134.1:0-60348 GCA_963573385.1 Cacajao melanocephalus | reverse complement strand
AAAAGAGTCGCGCTGGCGACATGTGTGGCTCCTCCACTGGGAATCTCCCAGTTTGTGGGCCACAGAAATTCATCTGAAATTGCGGCGTCCACTCACTCTCTGTGCTTTCACTGGGAGCTACAATCCTGAGCTGTTGTTAATTGGCCATCTTGGATCTCTCCGCCTGGTGATGAAGTTTTTTCTGTTTCTTAGTTTTCCTTCGGCGGATGCCCTTTCGCCACAGAGCTAGGCCTTCCCGGGTTCAGCTGTGCTTACTGTGAAACTCTCAGTCCTCAGCGCTTCCAATTGCTGTTCTCCTTGTGGGGATGGGACCAGCTGAGCCCGACTCAGGGGGCACCTGGTCGCATATACTCCGCACTGAGAAGCACTGCGCCGCGCCCGGGCACAGGCAAAGCAGCTGCGCCGGCCAAAAGAGTCGCGCTGGCGACCTGTGTGGCTCCTCAGCCGGGAATTTCCCAGTTTGTGTTCCACAGAAATTTGTCTGAAATTGCGGTGTCCACTGGCTCTCTGTGCTTTCACTGGGAGCTAAAATCCTGAGCTGTTGTTAATCGGCCATCTTGGATCTCTCTCTCCGCAAACTCTTATTAAACGTAGGAGAAGAGTCAGTTAAACCAAGCACCTGCTGTGTATGAATTAAGTATTAATGTAACTTTTATACTTATAGCTATTGCCAAGTTCTGTTGAGTTTACCTCGGCAGCATATATCACTATACCTATATATCACACTTTCCGATTCTTTCAAAAATTATTTCCTAAGAGGTTGTTAGACTAATTTTCTGAAGAACAGTATTTTTAAAAATCACTTTTTTGTTGTTTTTGTGGAACAGTATTTGTGGCTCTTCAGTGACTAATGAAAGGTGTTCCATGACCTGGCCCTAGCTAATTAATCACAGATTATTCTCTTTTTCACTTCCACCTACTTTATATTCAATACAAATTTCATGGTTTTCCTTTATTCCTCTTAGCTTTCCCAACCTGTGCTTAATGCTCTCCCTTTCCACTGATCTTTTATTACATTCAATTCTCATTTGCCCTTAAATCCCATCTGGACATCACACTCTCCATGAAATTGATTAAGTATTACCAACATTTAAGAAAACCATATTATGTTTCTTTAAATATAAAATACTTATGAGTGCTTTATATTTTACATCTGCTATAAAGTTCGTCGCAGAACCTTGCAAATACTCTTCAATGTGAAATTAAGGCAAACAAGTGTTTCACTCAAATCATATGGCTTTTAATTAAGTACAACTCTTCATTTTGTGTCCTGCTTAATTTCTGTTCATTCTGTTAATAATAGAGTGCTGTCTATTTCAAAATGTCTTATCTTGGATTATCTGTTAATGAATCTCATAAAATACTCTAAGTACCTTGAGAACAAGGCTTAGGACTAATATAGGATCTTATCCCCAGTCTGTCTCACTCTATTTCAGTAAGTCTTAGAACCTAAGCACTCAGGAAATGTTGAATAACTAGATGAATAAATTTCCTGCCTACAATGTCTCATGAATAACAACATCATCTCACAGTATTGGGTCTAAAAATAGCCAGGAAGTTCAAAGAGTAAAAAAATTCCTGGCTAAATAATTCAAATCCTTTCAAAACTGATTTTTAAATTCTCCTGTTGTGGAACTCGGGTTCTATAATCTTTATAGATTAGAATGCTCTTCCATTTCCAGCCAGGTATAATGGCAATCATTTATACCTTTACAAAGCAGAAATGTTCTTAAGGTAGGATTCTCTGTTCTCTACATAAATTTTCTTTAACATTTGGAAACTACTTATATGTGTTTGATAATCAGTGCTAGTGTATGACAAAACTAATCAACATATAGTATGGAATAAATATGAACAAGTTATAAAATAACTAATCAGTTTAAATTAATAAATCTCCTTCCCTAATCCTATCAGTTAGAAATTGTTCTAACTAATTTAGTGACTTATTGAATAAAATAATAGCCTCTAATGATGTTGGAAAATTTTGTGAAAAAATTACGCATTCCAACCCCTAATTTCATGACATTTAGCAACAATTATGTCATTCCACAAATTTTTAAGATCTTGAGGTCAAGTCATCTAAACAGAATTGAGACATTAATCTCAAGGTACTTAGAATGTTTTATGAGATTCATTAACAGATAATCCAAGATAAGAATTTTTATTTCTACTTTTCCCTTTCTTTTTTGATATTGTCATTCCTTAGATTATCAGCATTTTTGTTCTCTCCCCATTTTCCTACCTTCTCTCCTTTTAAAATTCAACACATTCCTTAGAATTGCTTCTAATTCTTTTACAATCAACTTAATCCATACCTTTCTTTCTTAGTTCATAAATGTTACTGTAAAAACATTCTTAATTTATCTTCATTTTTATTCAGTTTGTTGTTGGTGACTTGATAATTCTTAAATTTTAAAAGTTCAAGTACAATTCAAAAACATATGAAACTAAATTTTTCTTCCCATTACTTATATTCTATATACACCTGACATCATATCTGCCTTCAGGCTTATATCAACATCTTTGTTTCACTCTTTTCCTTGCATCAGAGGTAAGTTTAGCTACAATTGATAGAGAATTTACAGTATCAGTTGTTCGTATGAGAGAAGTATAATTATTTCTCATCTGAAAGTCTAGATGTTTCTCAGTGAGTAAACCTAGCTCCAAAGTTCAAGAAAATTAAGAGGCTGAAGAAAGTGGCTGACACATCCAGTTTTTCAGGAAAAAAAAATCATTTTACTGGGATTTACAAATAGAAGCCATGTCCATGTCTTGGGTGTCAGTGAGACAGGATGGTGGATCCCCACACCATTACCTTCCAGACCCAGGGCTCATAAATATAAGAGAAAGAATATACATGATTCAGAAGAAATGTGTAGGACAATTGAAGTATGATAACATCAAGGTCGTATTGACCCAAGGGAAGGATTTATGATAAATATATGCTCTTACACTAGGAACAATAAACTGGAAATTTTAGAATCTTTCCCAGAACTGGGTTTAATCAGAAGTCAAGATGGTAAATTAGCATCCAAGATGGAGTTTCTTTGGAGTTCACATTAGGCACATGACACCCAAAGTGAACATGGTTCTCCATTTTGTCAGGGATCCAAGCGTGTGCTACACATCTCTATTCCAATGAAAACGCATCGTTCTAGTTGGCTGGTTCAGTGCAGGTGTTATAGCCACACGTGAGCCAGAAAGGAGATTTAAAAAAAAAGTGGAAGGAACAAAGCACCATTTGCTTTTTAAGAACATGTCCACAAAGTGTCAAAATCCAGTGCTACTTATGGCACTTTCACCATCATGAAGTTACCTGGCCATATCAAGTGGCAGAAGAACCTGAGAAAGATGTTCAGATAAAAATAGTAGGTGAATTATTATAGAAAAAAGGCAAATGTGATACTGGGGTCCATTAGAAATCTCAGCAGCATACTTTTATTTGCTCATGATATTTTTATTTTTACTAAAAGTTCCATAGCTCTCTGATAGGGAAAAGTGAGTTGGATATAGAACTGAATTTGATCAGTGTTAGATGTTTGTCAATATACTTTGGCCTGAATTACTTTCTCTTAAAAATGGGATTGTATGGCTAAATAATCTTTAAACTAGCCAGTTCTAAAACACTGTGATTTTTCAAGATTGTCTATTTTGATACTTCAACACAGGCTTAACTACTTTCTCTGAATCTCTAAATACTTTTATTTCTTTAAAAGATTTTTATATTATTTAAAATAAGACCATCTTGTTTTTTTTATGAAAAAAATTGCTGTTAATTCAGAAAATTCTATTCTTCATGTCTCCTAAATTATCTGTTCAATGAAATAATAGTATTTGTTCATTCACAAATATATATTGACCATTCAATGTGTTTTAGTCGCTTTCTAAAAATACAGAAGAACAAATAAAACAGACTAGTCTTTGCCTTCACAGAAATTACATTCTAGCTTTAGGCACTTGGTATTACATAACTGTGAGAAGAGTGCACGTAATAGATGGCAGTAAGGATGAAGATTCTCTGAGAAAGTGATACGTAGTTGAACATAGGCCCAAATTAATCAAGGAGATTGTTCCGATGGGTGTTTGAAGGACGATCCATCTGGGCCAAAGGAACAGGAGCTGTTAAGGCTCTGAGCCAAGAGTGGGCCTGCTGTGAATATTACGAGATCAGATGGATTTTTGAGGACCATGATCCCGTAAAGCCTTGTAGTTTTGATTTTACTCTGAGAGATGCGGAGCCATTGGACGTTTTTGAGGAGAGAAGCAAAGTATTTTGAAATAATCAGTCTATATCAGACTTATTAGAAAAATAGAAAAGCCATGTAATGCAAGGCAGGAGCTGCAAAACCCTGGATACTTTTAGAAAAGAGAGGGGAAAAATAATATGAAGTATGCAGCAAGTGCAAGGAAAACCTAAAACCTATGTTCTATCTGGAAGTGTTTGAAATCTGAATTGTGGGATAGAAAACAGCATCACTGGAGATGTTTACAGGGATCAATCACCTCATCCTTGAGGGCAGCCAAGTATTAATAGTAGTAGAAAAAGAGGTTGAGAAACCAAATCAGGGACTAAGATTTAGGACAACTGGCCGAGCAACTGACCCACTGTTCCTGCAGACTCCATGGAATGTCTGGAGATGTAGGGATGCTTGTGAAAGTGGCTCATATTGAGAGAGGCATTGAGTTATGTGGGATAAATGCCAGCATGGATAAGGGATAACCTGAGAGCCTAGGGCTTCTTGGAATGTGGGGCACATCCAGATAACTTATTATAGAATAATCTGTTAGGCAAATTAGGATGGCAAACCTAATAATTTTAGGTTTTGTGGTAGAGTGAGTGGAGAGGTAGTGTCTCAGCCGTAACTAACAGAGCTTGAAGAGTCTCTTGGTTGTACTAGTTGTTTCAAGATTTTGGTGTTGGGCCAGGTGCAGCAGCTCGTGCCTGTAATTCCAGCACTTTCAGAGGACAAGATGGGTAGATTGCTTGAAGCCAGAAGTTTGAGACCAGCCTGGGAGACATGGTAAAACTTTGTCTCTACTAAAAATACAAAAATTACCTGCATGTGATGACATCCACCTGTGATCCCAGCTACTTGAGAGGCTGAGGCAGGAGGATTACCTAAGCCTGGGAGGTCGAGGCTGCAGTGAGCTGAAATCATGCCACTGCACACCAGGCTGGGAGACAGGGCAAGACCCTGTCTCAAAAAGAAAAAAAAAAGATTGTGGTGGTTAAGCTGGCCGAGGTGCATTTTCAATAGGACATATATGGGCCACCAAGTCCTCTGTGACAGATTTTCTTCACAGTCAGTGTTAACTATAGCACAATTATGGTTAGTGCCTTATTAACTAACACACTACATCAGTCAACCATAACTCATCAAAAATTCTTTTATATTCATAAATAAAATTATTTTAGATTCATAAATAAAACTATACTTTTAATAATTTAGGAGAAACGGATGCAGAATTTAAAGAAATTCTTCTATTACTATGCAAATTTGGTTAATTACATCCAATTATAAGTACATTCAGCATTATGAGCCATAATTCACATTATTAATACTTAATATGACAGTTGCAAAGTTATCAAAGAAAATGCAATTTTTTTTGTCTTTGGTTTATAAGCAAAAGAGGTCAAGGTTTAAATGAGCAGAATAAATTGATTTTAAGCTCCAGCTCTTCCAATAAAAGTGCAACCTAATTAAGTATAACAGCTACAGCTTTAGACAAATGTAAAACATTCAGTAGAAACTTTGACAAAAATGTATTTACCACAAATTGGATGTAGCTGTGATGTGTGAAGTTAGAGAGAAAAGTAATGAGCTGTTAACAGACATTTTTAACCAAGGAAATATGAATTGCATTTGACCACATTTTCCATCTGTTAAGATGACTTATGCAAGAGCTGATAAGCAGATGAAGCACCGTTGTCTGTCAGGGAGTTAAATTATGTGTACCAGTGAGGAAAGCTACTCTTAAAATCCAGTGAATGGATTCAAAGATCATTTCATTTTTTTGTTTTGCATGTGAAATAGAAATGGTTCTGTAGAACATAAGTTAAAAAAATGTTGCCCCAGACTGAGCCAGGCGATTTCCATTGGCATGCAGACTACAGTGATTTTGGAAATCACAATAGGACAAAAGAAAGCATCAGACATGCAACCTTTACATCTTCATGGCTTATCCTGTGTTTAGTGTGTTTCCTCCCATTAAAAGTAAATTTGATAAGCCCAGACTTTTCTTCGGATTTAAGTAATAAACATGCTCCAAGTGAGTAGTGGGAGAACTCTTTCAACACCAATTTTAAGTTCCACTGAGATTTCAACTTTGCTTTTAGAATGGAAATATATTAACATCTCCTTAAAGAGCTCTATAAGTTATTTTCACTTTTTATTTTGATATTATTTCAGATGTCTGGAATAACTGTATAATGATAGAAAGTGTTTCTCCTTACTCAAATCATCTAACATTAGCCACTTATAAAACCATGGTACGGTGATCAAAACTAAAAAAATTAACATTGATAGAGTAGTATTTAGTTATTAAACTACAGATTACAGTAGGATTTCACCACTTTTTCTACTTTTTTTTTTACTCTATTTTCTTTCTTTCATATCAGGATCCAATCCACGGTTCCACATTGCATTTAGTCCTTGTTTCTTCTCCAATCTGTAACAGTTTCTGCGTAATTCCTTATCTTTCATGACTTGTACTTTGGAGTACTGTTAAGTATAAAAAGTACTGGACAGCTTTTTGTAGCTGCTCCTTAGTTTGAGTTTGTCTGCTATATTTCATTATTAGATTGTGATTATGTATTTTGGAGAAGAATAAGACAGAGTTAATGTGTACTTTCCAGCATACCATAACTGACATGAAGCCAATACTTCATTATTACTGGGGATGTCAACCTGGGTCATTAGGATTGAGGTGGTGTCTGCCAGGTTTCTCTACTGTAAAGTTACTATTTCCCCTTAGTAATTAATACATATTTTAATTAATGAATATTTTGAACCCTTGTCAACATCTATGTCTGCTTAAAATTTTGAAGTAATACCTATCAAAAATAGAATTTCCAGAAAAGAATTTTAAAAATAAATATGAGACAAATTTTTAAATAATCTCATGGTTAAGATAACATAACCAAGTGTTTTACACTCTACAGGGTAATTTTTATTTTTGATCTCAGTGGATTTAATTTAAACAGTATTCATATTGTATTAATTAGCATTTGACAATGGATATCTCTTAGTTTGCAAACTATTTTTCATCAAAACCTGTATTTTAAACTTCCTTTGAAAAAATGAGAGCATCTGATAATCCTGAGCTCATATTATTTTTTAAGTTTAATTGAGGAATAATTGATCTACAAAACTGCACATATTTAATGTATATATTTTGATGATTTTGGACATATGCATCATTGTGTGTTTTCATTTGTTTCTGTTTTGGGGAAAGAACATGTAAGTAGAGATCTATTCCCTTAAAATAATTTAAAGTGTACAATACCATCTTGCTAATTATAGGTACCAGGTTGATCAGCAGATCTTTAGAACTTATTCATTTGTATAACTGAAATTTCATATCTGTTGAGTAATTGATGGCTCCATAATTTAATAATACTATAATTTTCTGTAGTTGAGTTCTAGATTTTGTTCCACATTTTCCCACAATTCTGTTGTGTCAACAAACTGGCTCATTTATTTGTTATCTTTTTCAGATCTCTAGGCATTTGTGTTTCTGGTCCTTGATGTAGAGAACATGAGAGAGGGTAATATTAACCCACTGTTATAAACACCATTAAAGGAAGCCACTTTTTAAAATTATTATTATTTGTTTTGTTTTGCTTTGCTTTGCTTTGTAGTAAAAAAAACCCATGGGAAAAAAAGGACATAAGCTATTTTGTAACTATCATATATCACAGTTACCTAACTGTAACATCACATTAATTTTATTACACTAATTCTTGATAAAATTCCATTTAAAATAGTTGGCTATTTATTTATTTATTTTTAATGTACATACAGAATGTATTTTTTAAATTATACTCTAAGTTCCAGGGTACATGTGCAGAACATGCAGGTTTGTTACATAGGTATACTCGTGCCATGGTGGTTTGCTGCATCCATCCCCTCATCATCTACTTTAGTTGTTTCTTCTAATGCTATCCCTCCCCTACCCGCCCCCACACCCTGCTATCCCTTCCCTAGCCCCTCTCCCTGCGACAGGCCCCAGTGTGTGATGTTCCCTCCCTGTGTCCATTATTTTTAAGAGTTTTATCCAAAATAGTTTTAAACAAAATTTAGCCATGTTAATGTTTAAAATCCGTGGGTAACTGATAACAGACAAAACGTTTCATGAATTTGCAAAAATTCTAACAGAAAACTGAGCAAGTTTGGGATGCAATTAAAATGGAAACAGCTACTAACCAAAAATTAGGAGAACTCCCTCCATCAGCCAATGCTAATCAACCTCTTTCTCTTACAAAGTGCTGTCCTAAAGATCAAAGACACTTGATCAAAGGCCATTAATTGAAAAGAAATATAATGTTACAGGAGACAAATTTAACTTTCTTAGTAATCAATTTAAAAATCAAAGTTATAATTAGTGGGTCAAATGCCAAACATCCCGAGGTTTATCTCTCTAAAGATATTAAAGATGACACTATCCCAAAAGCTTTGTAAAAATACACGAATATATTTTGTGAAACATAAAATAAACTCTGTTTGAATTTTTTTTTACATAATAATAAACATTATAAAATAGATACAGGAGAAAATAGAGAAGTGATTTTAGACCAGAGAAGACTTACAGAAAAGAAAGTTTCCAATATTATAGTGACACTCCATCTATTTTTTCATTGATGAAATGGAGATATTAACAGAGTTGTTTTGGGGATTGGATGAGTATATATTTTAAACAGGATAAGTAGTTATATAAAAACTAGGCAAATAATTCATGACTAAATTCAAATTTGTTCAGCATTTTTCTAGGCATTAAAGTTATAATAGTGAATAAAACAAAGTCAGACTGATGATAAATAAATAAACTAGGAGATGAATGAACACCGGCATTAATCAAAAAGCAATGAAGTTATGGTAAAAGACAGAGGACCTTTGGTACTACACATTGTTATTTGTCCAGGGCAGCAGGGAAATGTTAAATCATGCAGTGCTTGAAAAGAGATATGCTGTATGTGAGAGGGCCATTCAAATACCTGCTCCATGAGCTTTTAGGGTAGAGAAAGGGAAATGGGAGCAAGACTGAAGGACTGAAGAATAGCAACAAGAGCAGCATGGCTGCGAAATAGCAAGAAGAGGAAAATCCAAGAGAGATGAGGTTCCAAATGGACTGGACCACGTGAGGACTTTCATAGACTCTGGTTTATAATATGAGTGGATAGGAAGATCATATTCCCACTTTAAAACAAGATTAGTATGCACAACTGAGCAGTATCAGTCAACTTCTCATGGGAATTTTGAGATTTAGTTCACTGTGGACGACGACATGACTATGGAGCATGACTATTTGAAAAGTGGAAAAAATATCTGGAACCTTCCCTCTAGCCTCAGGAACACCCAAGGACTGGTTCTTGGTTGTATTTTTGTTGCAATAACATAAGGACCCTTTACCATACTCAACAATCACTCAATAACTATTCATGAATTAACAGGAATAGTTGAATCGACTCAAAAATAATTTGAGGAAGTTTCTCAACAAGAACCAATAAATAATAAATGAGTTTCTATACATAATAGACTCATAAATATTTATTACCATACACTTCCAAAACTACTCTTTTTTGATCTTATTAGATCAAACAGATCTTTGATTAAAAATTGAGCAATCAATGTGCATTTAATAAACAGTGGCTCATTATATAGCACCCTAACTAACCACTACAGGTGTAAAAGGTTGGGTAATGACCACCCAGAGAGGTCCACATCCTAATTCCTTGAATCCCTGGTGAATATGTTACCTTATGTGACTAAAGGGATTTTTGCAGATGGCATCTAACAAGTATTTTGGTATGTAAAGAATATCCTTGATTACTCTGATGACCCAATGTAATCACAAGAGTCCTTATAAAGAAAAACAGGAAGTTCAAAGTCAGAGACAAGGACTAGAAGAAATCACACAGCTGGCTGTGAATATAGAGGTTGTAGCCATGAAAAAAGGAAATGTAGGGGGCATATGGGAGCTCAGAAAGCAAGAAAAGAACTATTCCCTTAGAGCCTGGAGAAGAAACAAAGCCCTCCAGAAATTTCAATTTTAGGATTTCTGACTTCCAAAGCTATGAGTTGAAAATGCTGTTTTAAGTGACTACCTTTTTGGCAATTTGTTGTAGCAGCAATATAGCAGTTAAAATAAAAGTTTTTAAAGATTGGGCTTTTTCTATTTTTTAATAAAATGGAAGAAATAAAAGTATTTGTATGGAAAACTAAAAGCAAAACAAAACAAAAATACTAATCCAATTTCCTTGTAAATTATGTGAATTGGAATATTTATCTCAACCAACTATAACATATTCTTTTTTTTTTTTTTATTTTTGAGACGGAGCTTTGCTCTGTCACCAGGCTGGAGCGCAGTGGAGCAATCTCTGTTAACTGCAACCTCTGACTCCCTTGTTGAAATGATTCTCCTGCCTCAGCCTCCCTAGTAGCTGGAATTACAGGCACACGCTACCATGCCCAGTGAATTTTTGTATTTTAGTAGTGACAAGGTTTCACCATGCTGACCAGGATGGTCTCAATTTCCTGATCTCATGATCCACCCACCTCAGCCTCCCAAAGTGCTGGGATTACAGGCATGAGCCACCACACCCAGCCCAACATTTTATTATTCTAATGTTTGCCTCTTACTTTGATAATCCAAAGAAGGGTGATTATTCCATATTTTCTCATTTTTCTCCAACTTCCCAAATTTACCATACAATTATAAGAATTGTATTATAATATTTTACTTTTAGTTGTTCTTACATATCACCTTCACATTAAATTTAGGCTTTTGGTAAACGTTTCTTAAACAAACCCAAGTGGTAAAATTCACCAGCAAATCAAAGACATTCCCAAAACCAAACCCATCATCTGTTCAACCCATTTGTCTCATCTGGCTTCCTTAATTTTTCTTACTGTAACATTCAGTCTCCTAGTTTTCTTACTGTAACATTCAGTCTCCTAGTTTTCAGAAATTATTTATTGCCAAGCATCTAATTCCCACAGGCAAATTATTTTTTCAAGTCAAATAATAAAAGGCTATATTTAATAAGAATTGCCATGTACTTATACTTTATAACAAGTAGTAAATTAAACTGCCTAAATGAATCAAAGGGGAAAAATTAAATTCTGATAGATAAAGAAAAGTGAGCTCTTCAAGCTCAAGTTTCACAATAAGCTACTGAAAATAATATTACTTAAACACATCAGTTGTTTTAATCATTATAACTTTTATTATAAAATAATTGTCCACAAAATTTTTGGTGTACAGGGAATTTTTAGGCAGTACAGTTATCTGTTAATACGATTAAGTTTAAACAGAAAGAAAATATTTATTCTAAAAAATGATCATTATTTACATAGGACAATTTTTAAATTATTTTGATAGACAAACCCTGCACATTGAATATAGGATGCCACAGAATAATCAGTTTGTTTATCTGCTGTAGAGTAAAGCCTCTAAAAGTAAGTAATCTTAATGGCCTTTCAAACTCTTAAACTCTTAAAATTGTCTCCTTGCTTATTCTGTTTCACCTAGTGTCTCCAAGATTTTTGATTATGTATTTTTTTTTCAAAGCATATCATTAACATCTCAAGAAACAATGTTCTTCATACTGAAAACTTGGGAATAGAAACATAACTCTGTGTTTTCCCTATATTTACATCTTTAACTTTTTTATACAAATGTACACATATACGGATGTATCTGCTTTATCCCCAGTCACTGCAAGGAAAATTGTCTAAATTTTACTTCTTAATCCACAGCACCTAATATTGAGCCTAGTCACTAAAAAACTTATTGAATGAATTACAGCTGGGGGTTATATTCAGGAGATCTGGGGCTTCATTTCAGTATATATCAATTCATTGGGAATTCACTGATCAATACATAATCCCATTGTATAATAAAATGCAAGAAATGAAAGAGATGAATAAGATTTTGGCAAGTATTTCTCATAACACCTCGTTAACAGGTGTTTCACCCCTGCCCTGAGATTAAGTGTATTATCTTCATGTCCCAAGGAGGACATGAAGGGAAGAGCTGAAAAGAAATTGTATCCTGAAACTATGTTTCATAAACTTGATGATATTACATTCTACAGTGTGTGATATAACTACTGCTGATTAACTTGGAAAATGTTCAGTTACTTCTCAGAACCTGAAAGTAAACCAAAAATTATAAATAGAAAACACAATAATAAGTAATAAATCAAGATCTAGATTTTACTGTATTTACTGTTTGAGGTAATACCAAGAAAATAATTAGATTTCACAAGTTTTTAAATATTATTGGTAGCATTATAAAAAGTTAAATATTACCACTTGGTTTTCTTATTAATATTTGTTTGTTTTGCTCACAAGCCATTAAATGAAAGAAACACTAACTAAAGAAAATAAAACCACAATGATTTTTAAATGAGTAATACAGTTTTATACTCATTTTATAAGAAAGAACGATAAGCAATTTTATATTAACTTTAGTTTCAGATTAGTAAAATTTATGAGGCCAGTAAGAATATCTGTTTAAAACATCTCTCCACTTTTTCCTAGGATTCATAATGCATTGTGGGTAAGATTAGATGAACAAGACAGAATCAAATAAATATAAAATGCAACAATGCTAAACTTGTTTTACCTTGATAAGACACATTGTGAGCACACTACTTGAAAGATAGTTGAAAATTGACATTAATCTACAGATACACAACTTTGATCAGGAAAACCTAGTTGTAGGAATTCATATTCTGATATGACTAATTCAAATTGGGTATGCACATAGCTGTGATCCACGATTACACTCTGGCATAAACATACCAAAGAAAATTCTCACAGGTTCACAACTAACATGAATACAAATATTTATAGAGTATTACAGTTTACCCTTAAACAAAACAGGTTTGCACTGTGTGACTCCACTTATGCATGAATTTCTTTCAATAAAAGTTGCAATGAGTGTCCCTTCCTCTCTTGCCTCCCCTTCCACCTCTCCCAACTACTCTGCCTGTGCCACCTCCGAGACAGCAAGACCAACCTCTGCTCTTCCTCGTCTTCCTCAACCTACTCAACATGAAGATGATGAGAATGATGACCTTTATGAGATTGACTTCCACTTAATCAGTAGTAAATGTATTTTATCTTCCTTATGATTTTTAAAAATAACATTTCTTTTTCTCTAGCTTACATTATTGTAAGAATACACTATAACATGTAGAACATACAAAGGATGTTTCATCAACTGTTTGTTTTATGTCAACAGTACATTTAGTAGGTTTGTTTTTGAGGAGTCAAAAGTAATATGAAAATTTTTGACTGCTGGGGGATTAGTACCCCTTTCGCCTCCATTGTTTAAGGGTCAACTGTATATTTTTGTTGTGATTAGTTGGAGGTAAGCTATTCATTGGGAAGACTATATAACTTATATATGACATATTACTTAGTAAGAAATAAGGATGTTTTGAATATACACATAGCAATATAGTTGGAGTTGATATAGTTCAGTGTTAGTGAAAAATAAAGAAACAGAATACTTTTGTGTATGCTCATCTGTAATCTACTCTTCAAAAATAAAGTTTGAAATTACATGATTCTATAAAAATACACGAGTCACTGAAATTAAAGATGCAACACTTCTATAGAAATGCATAAAACAAAAGATACATATTAAGTGAATATATTGATTAAGTTAATTATGTATGCAATAATAAGTGTTAAATAAAAATTGCAGTACTTCAGCATCGATGTAATGTGACAAAAATATAGGAATGTGATTATTTCAACCACCTCCTGTAGTTGTTTATAAAAAAGAACTTTCATTTATAAGCAAAGTGGTATTGATTTATTTATTAAATCTTGTTTATTAAGCTCACAATGTGCATTGTGTCTCATTCTACATGCTGGAAATACAACAGCAAATCACAGACAAAAACATCTTTCCTGATAGAATGTTAGTTATTAAGAACTTAATAAAACTACTAAATACTAGGTTACGATATAATAAATACTTGAAATTTATATTGTATTTTTAAATATTGCTGAACTATTCAAATGGAAAATTTCAGTCTTTTGTTTATAAAATTATTTTTAAAGATTAGATCACAGTCATCATGAAAGTAAAGATTTTGGCCAACAGAGAAGTAGACCTAGAAAATAAGCCTTTGGAGACAGGCATTCAATAAATATTTTTTGAGTGATTGACTCTTTTACCACTCAACATTTAACTATAAATTCATAAATAACATATCATTAAAAAGGCCAAATTGGTAAAACTGTGATAAACTCTGGAGATTTCAATATATTAAATGGAATTGTTAAAGCTCAATGAGGAAAATTTAATTTTAATTGCAGAATGCAGGAATTTAACTTCATTTTAAAATCAGTCCAAGTTACTCAAAAGCTAAAACCGATTCAAAGAAGACTATTTCCCATAGAGAATCTTGAGCTACTGAATGGCAGCTTCATAAGGATGACAGTGGGCTTTGGTAACAGTAAAAGTACTTACGACATAAAATTAGGTATATCACAAGTACTTTTTGCTTTCTACTTATATTTTTGTTCTTCAGAAAGTTTGCAATTAATCTATATTTTAATAGATTATAATAATATTAATAATATGAAAAAGATAAAGTTCAGAGGTTGCTTTCTGCATATAAATATTTGCTGAGCTGAGAGTTATGTATTGACTTAGTAACGCTAAGGTTAATATTTGTCATCATTTCAATGCATCTTAAAAATGACAAAAATCATTGATCAATTCAATCATAATTCAAAAGGAACAAGTTTCAATATCCTGTAAGACTGCATTTCAACAAATCTCTTTAGGCATGCTAGAGTTTAAGTAAACCAAATGATGACTATTGACCTAAGGCACAGTTGATTAAAGATTATATAATGAAAATATTATTTTCTAAAAACTGGATTTTTTCGTTGTGATTTTTTAAAGTAGTGGTGCCATTGTGTGTGTGTTCTAGTTATGAATTCACTACTATGCTTTATTTTATTAATTTGCATTCCATCCTGCAAACAAACACTAAGGCAAAGCCTTGAGTACAGGTAGTTACTTGGAAGGTAATGCAACAGGCCAGAATAAAATGGTGGGAACACTGTCAGTAAACCAGATAAAGCTAATAAAGTATTCATCATTGAGTCTGCCAGCAGTGTGGTTATGTCAAGCATTAAGCTAATGTCTCCCAAATACAAATCCACTATTGCATACTATAGTAAGACTCAACTACAGTGGGCAAATCCACATTTCTGTTTTATCAGCTTGCTTCTTGTTAGCCTCTGCCAATAAGACTACTAAAAGAACACTATAAGGCTGGGTGGGGAAGATGGCACTTGCTCTGTCCTCTTTGCTTCCAGTTGGCATCTGAGATGCCTTCTGCTTGTGATCCTGTGAGCATCACCTTAAAGGGCTGTGGTTACACCCTGGAAGCAATTCCTTTCTCTAACATCTGGTATCCATAGTTATTCTATGACTTTCAGAACTAGCCTAACTAAATACCCTTCAGACACCAGTACCACCAGAACGTGTTTCACTAGGATAATGGGAATACTTTCTGTTCGGCAGATATAGTCAGCTTGATTTCACAATGCTCTTCAAAATTTCAAGAAAAGCAAAGATCCTGTGGACAATTCTGTAACAAGAGCAGAAAAGTTTAAAATAACCTTGCTGTACTTCCCACGGAAAGGCAAATGATGATTCTATTTTCTGAAGGGATTTGAAAGAATACATTTGCCACATCAACTTGAATGCCCAGTGCCAGATGCTGTGCTCATCTCAGTAGAAAAGACGTATCCAGCACCATGATTGCAATTAGAACAACCACTTGGTTAAGATTACAGCAGTTCATGGACTTATGCCAAAGTCCATTTGGTAGTTGCAGGGGGCTCATGAGTGGTATTGATAACAGGAGCAATCTATCTTTAAGCGTGTCACTATCTGCAATCCACTTGGAATGAGAAATTGCTCTGATTTACCATCATGGCTAGAGTTGAGAGGGCAGTGTCTGCGACATCCAACTGGCCTGTTCTATGATGACAGCTCCTTCTCTACATGAAAAGAAATTAACTTAACAGCCCTGCCAGCTGCTAAGTATACTTATCCCAATTATGCACTTGAGCACCAGAGCAATCATGAGTGTATTGCTGTGAGTTAGGCTCCAGCCAGGACTCCATTTACACTTGGGCTCCCTAAGCCTCTGCTGCATCTCGATGGCCATGCTGGCATCCAGGGCCAACTTCTATCTGTGTCAGCTGTCCTCAAAAAGCCTGGCCTTTCTTTCTCCCCCAGTGTACAACCAAGTTGAAAAATTGAACACACATAAATTTAGGTCACATTTGGAGGAGTATCTATTGCTTATATTTAAAATGGTATTTCAGTTTCATTTTTCAAAAGGAACCAGCCAAGTCACAATCAGGATCCATAAATCTAACATCTGACATAGTCTAGAAACTAGGCAGGGAATCACAATTTTGACGTAAGTTCTCTACATGGCAGTACTTAATTTGTTGTACTTGTACAAGGCAAGGAACATCCCATTCAGTTGCTCATCTATGTCACCTCTAGGAACACCAATGTCCGTTAGACATCACCACGGACCCCTGCAGGCCACACTCATTGCTACTCCAACCTTGTTGGCAATGTCAGTAATTATGTCCACCATGCCTCTGACAGGTAAATGCCACCAGTTACACTCTGCTTATTTAGCATTCTTTCATTTTCACTGACCTTAGGAAGCCTAGTTCTACCTCAGAATCTGCTACAGTGAAACCTTACAGGGGGCAGACATCACTGGACTTCTTAAAGATTCTGGTGCCCCTTATCAGTCCCCTACCTCACAATTCCCGTTTTGTAATATTAGAACTTTTTTTACATGTCTTTTCAGGATATTACATTTCCAGCCACAGGAGAGAGCCTCTGTAGCAATGAATTATTCTCTATCTAGCCTTGCAAGGCACTCAGCCCCAACTCTTTCCAATGGCCTGGTCTAATACCTTCAACTTCTACTGGAACATCTGTAAACTGAGTAATGCCATTATGTATGAGGAAAATCCTGAAAATCTATCAATAGTTATTCTTTCGTATTGAGGACTATATTTTTTGGATGCAGCTACCCATAAACCTGACTCTAGTATTGATGTGAAATAATCATGACAGCAAGGCAAGAATCATGGGAAAAACAAGCGTTATCTTGTGAGGAATGCATTTTAGTCTCCAAGCAGTGAGACACCCTCTTGGCTCTAGCAGTTTAGAGGGTATATTTTGGCTTTCCCAGGATTTTAAAGAGTATCTCCGGAATCAACTTTCTCAGATTAATTCCCCCATCTGTTTCCATCCCGATTCTGAGATTTCTTCTCATTTCATATCAGAGCTCTAATTTTAGTGAAGACTTTTGGAGACAGTACATTTATTCACCCTTGAAGTTCTTCTATCCTTATACTTAAATCCTAGGCTTAATCTTCATCACTATTTACTCTCTATCTGCAAGAGTTGAGTATCTCTATAAATAAATTCCATGGAGACCTTCTGGTTTTCACTGTATGAACAGGGTTGATAGTTATTGGCTTTAACCTGATATTCTTGTTTGCAAGGCTTCTAGAGCATTTAATAGAGAACCCAGCTTCACAATGTTAATAAATACTGTGACTTCCATGGCATTCAAGGGCTAGATTAACATAAGCCACAGCTTCCCCTTCTACCTATACCTACTCCTGATTCAGCACAATAAAAAGTCATTGCATTCGTGTTGCTACAACACCCCAGAGCTTACACGCCCTTTGGTACCACAAGTCAATTTTCTCTTTTTGTCTGGCAGCTTCTGAGTCATCCAGGTCCAGAATCCCACCCAAGAAATGGCTCTCTTGGGCCACTTCCATTGTAACAATCATATTTTTTATACGCCCAGAAACAGAGTGTAAAACAATGATTTAGTTTCATGTCTAATATTTGGGAGGTAATTTCAGGAACTGCAGGAGAGAATAGGGTAAGTGAGGCAGGGAAGGAGGAAAAGATGCTAAAGCATGCTATTGATTTACCACCACTGTAGGCAAATGGAGCCCATACCCTGTGAAAGACCCTCTACGTATTAATACAAGAGGCACCCCAACACTTTTACTCTGAAAGGGTACTCATAAATTTACCCATTAATACTCATTCCATTTAACTGATCGTTGGCTCTGGGGGCTTAATTTTCTCGGGTTTCCAGGCTACTTTCTTGTGCTGACTAAAGTGCTTTCTTTGACTTCAGGAACAAGAAAAAGGAATAGGAACAGAACTGGCATCACACACAGCTATTGTGGCACTGAAATCAGATGAGCAGAGGGAGATAGGAAAATTTCCCCTAAACTAATAGATTATAAAAATAACAGCTGTGCAAGCTGATATATAATGAAGAGCCTAGAAACATATTAAAGTTTGTGTAAAAATATATTATATGAAGAAAACAATATTTTAATTATATAGACAAAATATATAACAAAACATATAACTATATAATATGTATATATAGACTTGATATTTAACTATCTCACCACTTTGGAGAAAAGTAACAAAAGTCAATTCGGTGATTGTGGTATGTTAATGATAAATGAATTTATTTGATTGTATAATTTTATGTCACAACATTTTCCTATGCTTGAGTAAGACAATTACTGTCATTTTCACTTCTCTCCCTAAAATAGAAACACTTTAGAACATACACAAATTCAATCAATAACATTATTAATTAACATTATAAATAAAATAATTCTAAGATTTTATTTTCCTGAATATTATAATGTTTAAAATTGATTGAAAGCAGTTTTTACAGTGCTAAATATTTTTAATGAGGCTTAACATTCCTGAACAAAATGTTGGTGTCTAATTTGTTTTTTACAGAGATATAACAGGTAAAATTATATCTAACTATTTTTAAGTAATGAACCTACAAGTTACAATATAAATGAGAGGAAGGCTAAACAGGAAAACCATCAGGAGAAGGATTAGGAAATATGCCCAAGGTTAAGAGCCTTAGAAGTTGTTCTAATATTTGAAACCATTTCTGACTCTTGAGAAAATTGACTTGTATGCCTGTGAAAGAAAAATACAATCAGAAAGAGCAAAGCAGGAAACAGATAAATCCTTTACAAAAAAAGTACATAGTCAATATTTAGTAAGACTTTGTCTGAAGTCCACAAGAGAAAAGAATGTGAGGATTGAGGATTAAGAAATATTCATAGAGCAAAAACACCAAGGAAAATGATATTGACAGACTACTATTGATGTATTCTAAATCCTAGTAAAAGAAAAAGAAAGAAGAAGGGGTCAAAATGTAACAATAGGATAAAACAGAACTGTAACATAGAATGTATTATGCCACAGATTATAAGGGTAAACTGGTATAGGTTTCTCAAAATAGAATATATGTATATATATTCTAGCATTATAGAATATATATGTATATATATATATATATATATATATATATATGGAATTGTATTTTACCTATGACTGAACAAAGCTATAAATAGATAAAATGCAGTTGCTCTGAATTTCAGCCTAAATAATGTATTTTACTCAGTGACAAACTTTAAGAAGGTTGAACTTACCAAAATATAGATCAAGAACTAACATAATAAACAGAGGCACCTACACATTAAAAAATCTTTAGAAGTGAAGAAAGGGATTTGTTTCTCTAGAAGAGAAAGTTCCAATATTGTTAAAATGACAATTCCCCTTTAATCCAAATTCAATGCACTTCTAATATAATTTTAATTTAAATTTGAAAGAATGTCTCTAAAGTTTCACTCCTAAAAATATTAAGATAGATAGAAAATATTTTGAAAACAATTGAGTAATGAGTAATAATTGCCCTACCATAAAAAAATGGTGAAAATATAAAAATAGCTACCATGCAAGTAGTTTAATGAGAAACTTTGGTATAAACTCCAGTTTTTATAAAATTATGTCACATAATGAACACAGATTTTGCAATTAGACAAAATATATTCTATTCAGAATATGATGCTGAGACACTTATATTTTTGGTACAAAAAAATTGTATATACTTGTTTTGATTGTGATTTGGGGGAAATGCTCATTTCTGGCCCAGAGTCTATAAACAAATACTTGTTTCTTTGATTACCAGATTATTTAATAAATTTGTTGAAGTCTGTAAAGTTCTGTTATCAGTAAGGTGATGCAACTTTAATAAAGTAAAACAGTTTAGCTTTATTTCAAAATGCTAGGTTGAATTTAAGAGTGCAATTGATTTTTATGACATAAATTTAATAATTATCTGCTACTAGTTTCTTCAACTACCAGCTTATAACTGTCTGAATGCTGTTGATATTTTGATATCTGTATTCAGCCCAAGTTTTAACAATAGTCTAGCTTTGTTATTTGGGAATACTACAATCCTATGTAGTGTGAAAGTTGTAATATTTAGTTTCCACTGGGTTAGGATCCTCTTGGACAGAAGTAAAAAGAGGTCACTCTCAGTTCTGCACATGGAAGCAACAAATTAGATTTTAAAAAGGCTAAAATATCTTACTACTTTAGACTGTGTGGTTGACCTACAATAAGCTACAACGTAAGCAAAAGTCTACGGAGACTTTTAATAGCAACTCAGAAATGTAAATAGCTTAAAAATTGTCAATAACATAGGTAAAGCAAGACAAACCTGGATAAAATGAAAATCAATGACTTTTCTTGAATTCACCAGAGAACTAAGTGTGCAGGGCAAACCACCACTGGGGATATAAAAAGACAATCAATTTCAGAAAGATAGAATGAAGATATGTTTAACTAGAGCAGAAGCCAATGAATCTACAAATTAATTGGTAGTAACATTTAAATAGTAATTTTGACAAATTGCTGAAGGTCGAGTATAAACTAGTAGGAGAGTAAATACACAGACTCTGTGAAGAGAGAAGTTTAGGGAAGTTCAAATTCAAGGGAGAAGACCAAACACAAGAAGACAAAAGAAATTTGGTCTGGCATCTAGAACTAGAAAAACCATAAAACAAAATACAACTCCTAGCCAGATGAAAACAAATCCTCACATTTGAGGCCTACTCAGAATATTACCCAATATAACATATACAGAACAACACAACCAAACATACAAGGCACAGCACATGCAAGAAAAAGCAGTCTAGAGAGACAAAGCAAATATCAAAAACAGACGGTGATATGACACAGACATAAGAAACACAACTTTGCTCATTGGGATTATCTCTTGAATCTCTCTACCTACCTATCATATTGGTTCTGTCTCTCTGGATAAACCTAATACAGACTGAAACGTTCAAAAAAGTGTTAGTTTGCATTTCAAGTAAGGTTTCAGTAGTCCAAGTTTGTTAGGGTGGGCTAAAAGGAATTACTCAGGGCTTTCCCAGCACCTAGAGAGATGCTCCTCAGGATCCCTGCTGACTGGTGTAGGAAAACTTCCTGAGTCATGTGGAAGATCCTACTTCCTTCAATCCTAACTTTATAAAAAGAAACTTTCTCCTTATGTTGTATGTGTTGACAGCTTGAAAAAGCATAACCAATACATTAACAACGTATTCAAGGGATGGCATTTTGTGTCATTTTATTTTAGCTTATTTCTATTTTCTATTTTTGCCCCTACAGTGAACATATATTGCATTTGTAATAAGAACAACAAAAATGAAAGAGAATAATTTAGGATAGATATTGTCCAAGTTTTCATGATGATCAAAACACATAATGCTCTGCATTGTTCTTCACTGGTAATATTTAAAATTGATATGAAGCAATTAAATGTAGATTCAAATAATTAAATGACACAATATGTAGTATGTAAATAGATTTATATTTTAATGATCAGAAGCTATTCCCCAAATCAAAGCAGCAGAATGAAAAATAATGCAGATGCCTTTGCTCTATACCAATACATTATTTTGTTTTGAAACTATAATTACACCAGCTCATACAAAGAAAACACCAGTGAAAGCTCAATCAGTACTGATGCAAAATACTAAAAGCTAATAGTGACTTGGCTGCCTTTCACTGAACTTCAAAAGACATTGTTCGAACCGAAGCAAAACACTCACTGTTAGTGTTCTTAAGTGTCGTTCTCTTAATAGCGGAGAAGTTATGTTGGGCCATAGTCCACTTCATTAGTATTGGCACATTTTAATTGGTTTCTGAACACTGATTAGAAACTACAGCTCCTACTTGTGCAACATCATTAGCCTTAACAAATTATAAAGACTACTTGAAATCCTGAAATCCACGGAAACCTTTAGGAAGGGTGTGTGAAGGGAAGCCTCAAACCACCACAAACATGCATGTTGTGTTTGTTAACCCTCCCCTGATAGGAAAAAAGGAGTACAGAGCTAATACCTCTAAATACAGTCTTCAGGCTCCTGTTTCAGCTTAGAAAGGGATGAGTAACTATAAAAACAACAAAATTAATCTTTATTAATGCTACCATTATTGATTCTTAACTTGCCAATTAAAGGGCCATGAATATCCCAGTACTATTTTTTACCAAATTATGAGCAGCTTATGATAACAAGGGGCAAGACACCACCTCCACCCACCAATAGCCCATGCTGGATAGAACAGAAAGCTGCTTGTATGTTCTAATTCATTATGATCGTAAGATCAACATACCAGTTGCTTATGGCTTTACTTTCTTAAAAAAAATGATTTTATTTCTGTCATCTATGACTCATATCATCTCTATTAAATCACTATTATTATAACCACTTCAAATCAAAGGCATTCATTCACCCATGTAAGTATTTTGAGGGCAGGAATTCTTGCCTATTTGTTGCTTTGTTTTATCTTGAACCTCTAGAGCTGTATATGCAACATAATTGGCACTCAATTAATTGTTTGTGGAATGAAGGAGCTAGCATGCCAATTATATATGTAATTTACCCAAGATATCGCAGTTACTAACTCATATGACTAGAGGCCAAACCAGTTATTTTTAAATTTAAATTTTTAATCATTTATATTATAAAATAAAGCATTACATTCATAAAGAGAATAATCCATAGAAAGAATAACTACATAACCCTGGATTTGAGAATACCATTTCCAAAATCCGAAAAAAAACCCAGAAAATACTTAAAAATATATGGGCTTTTATGACATTTATTCACAGGACACTATAAACAATGTTAAAATTTATGTGGATAGAAAACTATTGTTTATTATATAAAAGATGTACAAAAGGCTAATCACTGTGATATATACAAACCTTAAGTAGCAAAAAAGAATAATGTAAATAATTTGATTACAAAATTAATACAAGATGCAAATATAAATTCACCAAAAAGTAAATTGCCACAACCTATAAACATATGAAATAACTATTCATGTTATGAATAATTTTTAAACGAAAATTTAAGCCACAATGTAATACCATTTATAGTAACAACCAAAAATAAACAAACTAATAATGATATGTATTTATTTTTTATTGTACTTTAGGTTCTGGGGCATATGTGCAGATCATGCAGGATTGTTGCATAGGTACATATATGCCAATGTGGTTTTCTGCCTCCATCGCCCCATCACCCATAGTATATCTGGCATTTCTCCCCATGTTATCGCTCCCGAACCTCCCCACCCACCGCTGTCCCTCCCCTAGCCCCCGCAACAGATCCCAGTGTGTGATGATCCCCTTCCTGTGTCCATGTGTTCTCATTGTTCATCACCCACCTAAGAGTGGGAACATGCAGTGTTTGATTTTCTGTTCTTGTGTCAGTTTGCTGAGAATGATGGTTTCCAAATTCATCCATGTCCCTACAAAGGACACAAACTCACCATTTTTTAAGGCTGCATAGTATTCCATGGTGTATATGTGCCACATTTTCCCTGTCCAGTCTATTGTCAATGGGCATTTGGGCTGGTTCCAGGTCTTTGCTATTGTAAACAGTGCTGCTATGAACACACATGTGCATGTGTCTTTATAATAGAATGATTTATAATCCTTTGGGTATATACCCAGAAATGTGATTGCTGGGTCAAATGGAATTTCTATTTCTAGGTCCTCAAGGAAGCGCCACACTGTCTTCCACAATGATTAAACTAGTTTACACTCCCATCAACAGTGTAAAAGTGATCCTATTTCTCCACATCCTCTCCAGCATCTTTTCTCCAGATTTTTCAATGATCACCATTCTAATTGGTGTGAGGTGATATCTCAATGTGGTTTTGATTTGCATTTATCTAATAATCAGTGATGATGAGTATTTTTTCATATGTTTTTTGGCCTCATATATGTCTTCTTTTGAAAAGTGTCTATTTATATCCTTCTCCTACTTTTGGATGAGTTTGTTTGGTTTTTTTTCTTGTAAATCTGTTTTAGTTCTTTGTACATTCTGGAAATTTGCCCTTTGTCAGATGGGTAGGTTGCAAAAATTTTTTCCCACTCAACTCTTTCCACTGATTACAACTAAAAAACCTTGACCGAATGCATAAGGCAACTCTCCAAATTCATTGAAATGTAAATAATAGCTGGTAGATTGGGCAGGTAAATCAAAAGTCAAATATGACAAATAAGCCTCTTTTCTCTTTCTTTCTTTCTTTCTTTTTTTTTTCTCATCACTTCCCAATTAGACTCAACATAACTTAAATCTGGAAACGTGCATCAGGCAAGTACAGAAACAGATGCAAGATGAACTCTTTCTGGACAGATACCTGAGCAGGGGCCCCTGTGCAAGGCAGAATAAGAAACCTCTGTTTTTGTTAGAATTTTCTTCTGTTTGTCCTACCCCAACGCAAACCCCAATCTTGATGCTACACTCCTGTGATGGTAGCGGGGCGCTGCAACAGTGGCATTGAAGGCACCTGAGACTGTGAGAGGAAATGAATCCTCTCTGACCAGAGAAACTGGGAAAGCAGACCCCTCGATGTGAAGAGTGTAGGAAGAATCCCTGTTTCTTATTTCCTTCTCCTTTCTCCCACTATTTTGCCCCAAAGGCAGGTAAAGTAACCAAAAATTGAAAAAGGATGCAGGTTGGCAAAATCTTGGCTTTCTAGCTGTAGAATTAGGTAATAAACTGGGAAAAGCCTTGGGAGCTGGAAAGTCTGAGGAGAATCATGAATAGGAGGACCCTCTGGAAAGTGATTGCATAAAGTTGTTTATGAAGTGCCCAGCGCCCTCAGGGTATAAGCATGAAAATAGCCCCAACTTTGAGAACTGAACTGTGATATAGACGACCACGCAGGTCTCAGACGGGACCCAAGTGGGTGCCAACACTGGGTAAATCAGAAGAGCTCAGAAAAGCTTTGAAAACTCAATCTATAGAAAATTAAATGTAAAGTGAAAAGAAAACCTTAGATCATGATGATTCACTGATGAAATCTACCTAACGGTATAGGAAATAATAATAGTCATGACATCGTCCAGAAAATAGAAAAGCAAGATGTCTTCCCAATTTATTTTATAAGACCAGAGTTACTTTTATCACAAAACAAGACAAAGAAAATCCAACGGCTGGGCACTATTGACCAACATCTTTCATGAACGACGATGAAACAAATCCTTAAAAAAATTGTTAATTTAATCTAGCAATACATAAAAATGATAATACATTACATCATGAATGCAAGGGTGGTTCAACATTTAAAAAATATTATCAATGTCACTCACCATGTCAGTCTTTTAACAACTAAATAAGAAAAAAGTTATACATATGTTAACATGTGAATAAAATTGTTCAACAGAATTCACATGCATGATGATAAAAAAAAAAACCTAGAAAAGAAGGACCAATTCCTGACTTAATAAAGAAGATGTAGGAAAAAACTCCAGCTAATATTACACTTAATGATGATATTCTTAATGTTTTACCCTTAAGATCAGAAATAATACAAGGATATCTTCTGTCACCACCACTGTTCAACACCGTACTGAGAGTCTTAGCAACTGGAACAAGACAAGTAAATGAGTTAAGAAAAATTATACAGACCAAAAAAAAATTGTCTTTATAAGCAGATGACAAAATTGTCTGTGTAGAAAACCCCCAAGAATCTACAAAATTACTTTTGAAACTAGTAAGTGAATTTAGCAATGTCTGAATCCAAAGTTCGTATACAAAAGCCGATTGCATTCCTGTATACCACCATTAAAAAATACAACCTGATATTTAAAAATAATGTCATTTATATAGCTCCCCAAAATTAAATACTTAGGTATAAATCTAATAGAATATTATTGTATGTAGAACCTATAAATTGCAAAAAACTATGAAACAATGATGAAAGAAATCAAAGGAGGCCTAAATAAGTGAATAGATTTACTTAAACTGTATTCATGGATTAGATGACTAAATATATATATACTTTTTTGAAAGAGAGGCTCTTAGGAGAGCAATGATGGGTTCATGGCTCACTGCAACCTCAACCTCCCAGGCTCAAGTGATCCTCCCACCTCATCCTCACAAGTAGCTCTGACTACAGACACAAGTCACCATAGCCTGGCTAATTTTTATTTATTTATTTATTTTTGTAGAGGTGGTATCTCACCATGTTGCTCAGGCTGATCTTGAACTCTTGGGCTCAAGTGATCCTCCTGCCTCAGCCTCCCAAAGTGCTGGGACTAAATATCGTTAAAATGTTTATTCTCCCAAAGTTGATCTATATACTCAACATAATCTCAATCAAAATACCAACGAGCTATGTGGAGATATTAACAACATTATTTTAAAATTTATGTGGAGAGACCAAAATACTTGAACAGCCAAAACAATTATTTTTAACTGATAAATAATTACTGTATATATGTGTGGGGTACATGTGTTAATCAAAGCACTCGTATTAGCTAATTTCAACTTTTCTATAAAGTTATAGTAATTATAACATCGTAGTATTTATGAAAGAATAGATACATAGATCAATGAGGATCAATGTAAATAAACAGAACATCCAAAAATGGATCCATCTAAATACAGCCAATTGACATTTTAAAAATGTGTAAAGAAGATTCAATGGTTTAAAATATTTCTTTTTTCAGTAAATGGTGCTGGAAATAATAGACATCAGATGAAAAACAATGAACCTCAAGCTATTTCTCACACCTTACACATGAAGTTAACTCAAGTAGCTAATAGACTTAAGTACAAAATGTAAAACCATGAAATACAAAAATAAATAGAGATGATCTTTATGACGTTGCCTTAGGAAAATCTTCAATACGTCACTAAATGCAGTCTATAAAATAAATAAATCTGTAACTTTTACTTAAGCACATTTAAAAAGTTTGCTTTGTGTCAGACATTGTAATATAATAAAAAATCAAGCTACACTTGTAATAAAATATGTGAAAATCATGGAGATTTTAAAGAACTTGTGTCATATATATATATATATTCTAATCATAAAAATGAGAGAACACATAACTCAATCTAAAAAAGAACTGTTGAAGGTTTTCTTTTAATACATTTCATGAAACGAAGATAAATGAATGGCAAATCAGCACATGAAAAGTTGCTAAATGTAATTTGTCATTAAGGAAAGAATTCATACTAAAATTAAATGCCATGACACACCTATTGGAAGGTTTTAAATATTTTGAAAATACACACACTGGTAGTGTGCTTAGTTTCACAGTTCATTAGAAATGTATTTTTAGTTATGGTATAAGTTATTGGTCAAGATACATTTGGGAAAGTGATTCATCATCAACTATTGAAATTATCACAGTTTCCTCCCTGCACTGCAATGTCAACTTTGCCATAAATCAGCTAATGGAATATGTGTGATTTTGGACTTTTAGTGTCTATTCATCTCCTAGTTTGTCTTTCTGCCAAATCTGCCCAATAGATATTAATACTGATAAGAGTCCAAGAGCATAGTATACATGTTCTAGTTTTATTCTTGCAAATTGCCATGACTACTCTTGGGCATAAGCTTTTCCTTACTTATTTAGAATTTATTTTTATCTGTGATCTTATCTCCTGAAGAACTTCTAGGATTTTGATTGAGATTGTTTGAACCTATAGATTAACTTGGGGAAGAATCTATCATAACTAATATATATCTATTAGTTATATCTTTAAAATATTTAGTCTGACAACATTTGAATGTATGTTTTCTTCCATTAGATGAGGTCTTTAATATCTTTCACAGATGTCTTGTGATTTTTTTATTGTAGAGGTTTTGTACATCTTTTGTTAAATTTATGCCCAAGTGTTTGATATTAATAAATTCTATTTGTGAGATATTGTTCTTTTAAATCTGTTTCCTGTTGACATATAGCAATATTTAAATTTTGTACTTTGACCTTGTCCTTAGAAAAATGGCTGAGTTTGTTTATTATTTCTAAAAGTTTGTCCACAGATACTTTTGAGTTTTCTACATAAGCAATCATGGAATCCATGAGTAATGAAAGTTTTGATGCTCTTCCAATTGTTATTAGTCCTTCATTTCTTTAAATGCCTTGAACTGGGCAGGATTTCTGGTACTATTAGAAATGGAAAAGGGTACAGTAAGTACCCTTCGTTCTATAGCTATTTAATGAAATAATTTCACTTTTAAGTACCTATAATGTGGAGTCAAAATTTCTCAAAAGAAGAGGAAAATCTAAAAAGGGATGTAATTTAAGTTCTTAAACACTCAAAATTTATTTCTTTTAACCTATTACATTATTTACTTAGGGCATAATCATGCATGCATATTATAATAATTATAGCTGATATGAAACTCAGTTTATTGTTAAAATATTAGATCAATAGGGATCACTTTTCAGACAAAACATTAATTCAAATAAATAAAATATATTTGTTCCTGCTCAAGTTGACTATGCTCAATTGATCGTTTTTAGCAGCTGCATTCTAGCTATTAGCAAGCACAATTGAGTTTAGTGACAGCACAAATCCAGAACGGCATTTACATACAATAGAAGTGAGATATTCTGAAACATAAGTCCCAGAGTATGCAGAAATGAAAAGAAACTTGATGAATAATTCCACTCTATTTAACTGAGAACGATTCAACATCTACAAATAGAAAAAAAAATCAATCTCTCTGACTCCAAATTATGTCACTTGTGAAGAATAAACCTAATTCTCAAAGCATAATATAGAGAAGAAAAATTGCATTGTTTAGAGAGCATATCAGCTACTTTGACTTCCAGAGAATTAAAACAAAGACCATGCACTGATATGCAATTCTCACGTAATTTAAAGTCAGCTTCAAAGCTTTTATGATTTATCTTCACATAGGCAAACTGAGAAATGGCTTCCACCCCACAGGTGATAACTGACTTCATCTTTATAAGCACTTTATGTATGTAGTTCATATACTGTGCATGTAGAAAAACAGAAAATATCTGCACTTATTTATATCTATTACTTATTTTGGACCCCACAAATAAGTGACAGATATTTTATGGATATATACACTGCATATATATCCACAAAGTATTTTGTAAGTCATACTATAAAGACTTCAGAATATGAGTATGCAGATGTTTTTCTAATGTATTCTACAATTATTAAATTTCGATTCGATGAAGAGTTACGTACAAGGGAAAAAATAGAATTGTGATATGGAAATCAGCTCCTCACAAAAATTCAATCTGACTGCTAGTGTTAAATTGTGAAGCATGTTCTAAAGATTAAACTCAAAACAATATAGTAACATTTGTTCTTTTAGCATTTAATAGATTCCTTTTTCCCTGCTATATTTGGTTTCTCCTCCTGCCATAACAACCTGAGATTATGTGGCTTAGATAGCCCAAATAGAAGTGCTAATTGGGTCTCACCAGGTTATTATAATCAAGGAGTTGGCAGGGCTGTATTCTTTTTTTTAAAAAAATTGATTTTTGTGGATATATAGTAGGTGTATATATTTATGGGGTACATGAGATGTTTTGATAGAGACATGCAGTGTGAAATAATCACATCATGGAAAATGGGGTATCCATCCCCTCAATCATTTATCATTTACGTTACAAACAATCCAGTTACACTCTTAGTTATTTTTAAATGTTCAATTAAATTAGTATTGACTGCAGTTACTCTGTTGGGCTATCAAATAGCAGGTCTTATTCTTTCTATTTTTTGAAGCCATTAACCATTCCCACTGCCTCATATCTCCCCACTACCCTTACCAGTCCCTGGTAATTATCTTTCTGCTCTTTCTGTCCACGAGTTCAATTTTTTGATTTTTAGATCCCGTAAATAAGTGAAGTGAGAACCTGTGATGTTTGTCTTTCTGTGCCTGGTTTATTTCACTTAACATAATGGCCTCCAGTTCCATCCATGTTGTAAATGACAGAATTTCTTTCTTTTTATGGCTGAATAGTACTAAATTCTGTATATGTACCCATATTTTCCTTATTCATTGATCTGTTGATGGACACTTAGTTTGCTTCCAAACCTCCACTATTGTGAAAAGTGCCACAAACAACCATGGGAATGCCAGTATCTCTTCAATATACTAATTTCCTTTCTTTGGGGTATATACTTAAGAGTGGCATTGGTGGATCATACAGTAGCTCAGTTTTCAGTTTTTTGAGAAACCTTCAAACTGTTCTCCATATACCGTGGTTGCACTAATTTGCATTCATACCAACAGAGAATGAGGGTTATTTTTCTCCACATCCTTGCCAGCATTTGTTATTGTTTGTCTTTTGGATATAAGCCATTTTAACTGAGATGAGATATTTCATTGTAGTTTTGATTTGCATTTCTCTGATGATCAATATTTACCACCTTTTCATATTCATGCTTGCCATATTCACATCTTTTGCCCATTTTTGAATGAATTATTATATATTTTTCCTTTAGAGTTATTTGAGCTCCTTACATATTCTGGTTATTAGTTCCTTGTCAGATAAGTGGTTTCCAAATATTTTCTCCCATTCAGTGAGCTGTCTCTTTACTTCGTTGATTGTTTCCTTTGCTGTGCAGAAGCTTTTTAACATGATGTAATCTCATTTGTCCATTTTTGCTTTGGTTGCCTGTGTTTGTGAGGTATTGCTCAAGAAATTTTTGCCCAGAACCTATTCCAAATCCAATCCACCATAAAGTCTTCACAACTTTATCCCCTAAAATATATTTTAATGTTATTATATGGTCACTGGCAAAATTTGTATCCAAGTCATTAACTTTTTTTCCCTGGACAACTGGAATAGACTCAGCTATTCTTCAATTACTACTCAAAATTTACTTAACATACAACAATAATAATATATTTGATATATAAATCAATTCATGCCAATTTCCTACCTAAAACATTCTAGTTGCTACCCAGTGCAACTAAGAAACAAATACCAAAACGTTTACTATGGTTTATAGGCCACTTCACAATTCAGCCTGCCCAGTTTTCTGAACCTGTGCAGTAGCTTGCCTCTAGTTCATTCTGCTGAAACCAACGGCTTCTGTTCTACCCCTTGGGATATTTCATGTATTGAAGGTGTGTGTGTGTGTGTGTGTGTGTGTGTCTACTAGAAGATTTCTTCTTATTCTGTCCTCCTCTTTTTTATTTGTTTCTTTTTCTCCTTCATATTTCTAGACAAAACCTCATAGGTTTTTGTGACCTGGGGTCACAGAAAGCCACACAGAATGTTTATTTTAAAGAATTAGAAATTGGATGGAGAAAACATAATAAAAAGATAATTCAGCTATGTTTGAGAAAGAATGCCATGAGCAAAGGCCCATCCAAAAGAGTTAGCACAAAGTGCATATGCAGACATAATTGTGATGTTTAAACCTGGTAAGTAGCCAGATGACAGTGCAATCAGCTATCAGTTGTGTGAGCATCTCAAAATCAAGATGGTTTAAAGAACGATCATTTATTTAATTCATATTTCTGTTAGTTGGAAATTTGTGCTGGGCATTGGTGGGTGGTTTTTCTGGTCTGTACTAAGTTTGGCTGACCTTGGATGGGTTTACACATGGTCAAGGTCAACCTCCTGTCACCTGGACTGGTTGGCCCAGGGTGGTCTCTCTGGGACAGTTTGCCTCTCCTTTGTATCATGCCTCATCTTCCTGCTGGAGAGGTTGAGGCTTGTCAATTAGTAGCTCAGAAGGTTCTGAAGGAACAGGCAGAGTACTCAAGGCTTCCTGAAGCCAAGGCATGGAACTGGCATGAGGTCACTTTCTGATGAGTTCTATTGTCCAAAGAAAGTCACAAGGCCTACCTAGAGGCAAGGAGTAAAATAATGGCTTCTGCTTACTGAATGAAAGAACCTCAAAGTCACATCATAACAAGCCATGGGTATGTGGTAGAAAATAACTGTGGCCTATGCAACCTATGGATTCAAAATTGAAAAAAAAAAAACAGAACTAAGATATTAATTTTCAAGCCGTTATAGGGTCTAATATTAATGTGTCTTAGTTAGAACTTTTCCGGTTTTAATTAAGAATTTTCTATTGACTGGTGTAGGTCAAAATGATAATTTTCTTAAATAATGTCTCATAGGTTCTGAGGACAACAAAATGTAACTGCTTTTCTTATGGTTCTTTTGTGGATTTTCATAGGAATAAATATAGTTATTTGAGTATGTTCTCTGCTTTGTAATCTTTAGTGCTTTTTCATAGATCTAACCGGTTGGTTGGTGATATAATTTTCAAAACACATACACCCTATCATTGACTTAATAGAGTTTAGGACTCGATCTAATATAACTGCCATAATTGTTTAAAGAAAATATTGTTTAAAAGAGTAGCAGGCTCTTTCATGACAACTTTACTTACTAGTTTTTCTTTTACCTCTACTGATTCCTGGAACAAGGATTCAATTAAATTTTTCAAATAGTGAATGTTGTAATTCCTCAGTGCTTGTGTGCATATGGACATCTTTCTGCTCCTTTTAACTTGTGTAATATCCTGGGTAGGTAGAAAATGTTAAACATATCCATGTGTCTCTAAAATTTGAAAATTATTTTTACTATCTTCTGGCATCTAGTGTTATGAGAAGTGAGACCAGTCTCACTTTCCTCCACAGTTTCAAGGACTATATGTGCTCTATCTAGATGTGTAAGATAGTCTTTTACTTTCAGAAGGTTTTCTTGAATATTAGGAACTCAATCAGCCTTCATTAGAAGAATGAAAATTGCTGCTCTGTGTTCATAATTTTATCTTACTTTTTTCTCTATACACAGTAGCCATTCTTAGATCATGATAAATTTTCATTGTGTTCTCATCTATAAAAATAGTTGTTATATACAATTGTTGCCTAACCTAGATTTAATTTCTATATCATTTTATGTTTTATTCTATTGCACACTTGTATTTATTCATTCTTTTCATGCTTTTTTCCTATTAACTGACCCATTTTTTCCAAAAATAATTGATTCTACAAACACCCCTTATAAAGTATTTTATACATTTATAACATGATTTTACCCTTTCCCTGGTCTCTTTAATGTGCTCTGTTTTAGATTATTTATATATATAGTTTGACCTGAAAAGCAATTTTTTTCACGTTTTTAAAAATGTTTAGTCTGCCTCCTATTCTTGTTCCCTATTTTCTACATCCAGAATTTGACTTATCAAAAACAAAAATTAAGCAGTGTTAACATATATTTTTTCCCCTCGTTCCAGAAACAAGAGCTCAGGAAAATATTTCTAAGGATCCTTAAAACTCCTCATTCATTAACAGGTAAAGAACTTTTATCTTTCAAACTCATCTGAGAAGATAAACCGAGTAAATAGGAAACAAAATCCGAAATACAAGAGGGTGATGCTAAGTTCTTGGTGTGCAAAGAGAATAAAATAATACACTGCAGGGGTGGAGACAGAAGAAACCAAATAAAATGTTTTTACAAACTACAGAAAACCCTGTCCTGCTTTCACGCATCATCCTAGATGAGGGATGGCCGGAGGATTCCCCTAGTGCAGGGCTACTCAGAATGTGGTCCACACACCAGCAGCAGCAACATTATCTGGACATTGTTTGCAATTCTTGGGTCCTGCTTCATCTTACTGAATTTGAACTGAGACTGGAGCCAAAACTCTGTGCATTCACAAGCCCTCAGCCCTCCGGTGGTTAATTTTGAATGCTAAAGTTGGAGAAGTTATATTAGAGGATGTATCCTTGCACACCACGGAATTAACATTAGCGCATTCACAGAAAAGATGCATATGGAAATCCGGTGAAATCATTGCATGAACTGGGTGGACCACCAATAGGACTGCTTAAGTCTCCAGGACTCATCTTGTACAGTCATATACAGCACAGTTGTCAAACCATGGCATGTTAATGCTAAAGGAGTAACTGAAGATGACAATCTCTATAGGCCAATTACTAAATCCATGCAATGGATTCCTGGCTACATTCAATAAATAGATTTTTGAATATGTCCACATTGAAGCTAAATTGAACCGAACCTCAATAAAAATTGACACTACATGTATGTCTATCTAGACATGCAACTGTGAATGGTTGCAGGCCAAGAAGAAATTCTAATTTAAGAAAAAAATGTTTAAATATATTGTTTATTACTACCAAATATTTTTCTGTAAAATCATAAACACTATATAAAAATCATTTTTATATTGCACATTTTCTGTTGAATGTGTTCCCTTTGTTAAAGCAGTTTATTCCAGTCTCACTATAATCTCAAGATTATGTCTCTTATCTCTTGATGATTACATTTTTATAGCTGAACACTCTTTAGTGGTACTTTTCCATTAATCACGGCTCCATTTAGAATGCCCTGCCTGTGTGAAGTTGAGGTGAGAATGGGCAGGAGGAGAACGGATTGGCTTTAAAGCAAGCTGCAAGATTAGCCGGTTGCTCTCTGGGTCTCCTTAACTGCAGGCATGTTTCTTACAAATATCCTGGGAGCATTTCATTAGGGCTACCTAGATATCAACACCCTTAGGCCCGCTGTCTAACAATAACCTAAACCAATATACTTTTGTACCTTTAATATCTCTAGACAGTTCATTCACGCATTACTCTTTGAAAAGAGTCTGTCTTTTCTAAGCAATAGCTGTCTAATCCAAATATCTAGTCTAGTAGTTTTCAAACCTTATTTCATCTCTCTCCAGGGTTTGGTTAAAGTGCCTCTGGGATGCTACTGGATAAGGGAAACAGAACTAATGTGAGTCGTATTCTCTTCCCTTAATTAAATTTGTATACTTCTGGTTCTGTTATGTAAAAATACATTTTTTCAAGTATTCTGTTTATTAAATCTTCTTTGAATATTTAATAAGGTTCAGTTTGCTTAACAACTGAAGTTCGAATGATACTCATATAAGCCAGGGAAATATGTTAGCATGTGATATAACATTCCTGGCAAACTTCAATAAAACACTTAACATTTGCTGGGGGTTCTCTGGAGGTGGCATATTAACGAAACTTACTCCAGTAAAGGTTAATCAGTGACCTCATCAGTGTGCTCTGTAACCTCATCAGTGTGCTCCGGGACAGTTAGAGACCAGTGATGACTGTGTAATCACCCCAGTTAGGAAAAAGATTAGACTTTTGTCAGTAACTTAAAAGATAGGTCATAAAAAGACTAGGAGTTTGGTAGCAATGAAGAATCATCCTTACTCTTTAACATAAAATTTCTTGTTTTCTATAGTTTTCAAAGTATTTTCTTTAAGACATTAAAGAACACATATTAGTTTATTTTTCAGTTTTTGCACAAATTTCACTGATACATATTTACATATATTAAGTTTTGGAAACATATATACTAGAGATAGTAATTCCAATTTCAGATTCAATTGACTGTCTTTTGAAATATACTTGCCTCAACTTCTCTTGCTAATTTAATTTTTTTGTCAATGTCGAGTGTCTACATTTTTAATCTATAAAGTGATTAGAGCAGAATTAGGACAATTCTTCTTCATTAAGATAATAATAGTAAAATGCTGCTCTCTAGGCAAAAACTAAAGGCACAAAGAAAGTGACCTATTAAATTGACAACCAGATGCTGGCAGTTAGAAAGAAATATTAGTTTCAAGACTCCACAACAGTTTAAGATAAATGTTTTATGCTTATGTTTATGATTCTATTTATTGCCAAAAGTGCTGATATATAGGAATACTATGCTGTCATTGATTAATGCTTAGCTATTTCACAGAAATCGAAGTCCATCTCCATGAGTTTTAGATTGCCAAGGATTGTTCTGTGCCCAATTAGTATTTTAAAAGACAAAGTCACATGTGATTGCATGTGGGTATTCTATTTTATACGGTACATATAGCCCTGATGAAAGTGCTATTAAACATCAGATCATAGGGATTATTAAAAGCAATGATGTTGTGATGACTGCAGCAGTTGCTTAGAACGGGCAATGTGAGTGGAAGAAAGCTCTTTCTCTATGTAACTATTGCTCTCATTCAAACATAGCTGCAGGGTCTTAACACTTTGAATCACCTCACAGTAAATTTTAGGCATAATGTGGAATGATAGAAAAGGGAGTTATTGAACTTATAATAATCAAGTCAGAAATGCCTCAAGTAGACTTGTTTTAAATTGCTTTAAGGAATGTGAGACTGTGATCTTCCTTAACAATATAAAATTTCCTAATAGATGAGTCACTGATTGAATAGAGTAACTGTGTTGGCACACAATCAGATAAAAATCCATATAAAAATATTCAGGGTGCGTGATGTACTAAGCATGTTGCATATATATGAAAAATGAGAACTATAAACTGTATAATACATATTTATATGGAAAAAAAGTCCTATGCCTTCAAGGTATTCTTAAATATCAATATCATGTAGTTATAATGTATCTCTTGAAAATCCAAAATTTTATTGTCTTTCAAATTACTCAGACATTTAATTTTCTCTAAATATGAATTAAGTGAAGAACTTTTTCTGCAATGTGTAAGTGTGAACAACAGAGAAGTCAAACACAGTGCTTTCATTGTAACAGCTTCTCTAAATGGTCCCTACCTACTTGCTCCAATTGAAACGCGAATTTCCCTCAAGGATGCTGATTCTCCAACAGGCTTCTTAGGGGTCCCTGTGATTTCCTCCCTCACTTCTCGTAAACCTAGGCTTCAAAGTGAAGGATGTGACTTCTTTGTTCTCCATTGGTTTTTCTAGAGCCTTCCCTCTCTGCCTTCAGCTTGGACTCTCATTTCATGGGTCAATCTTTTCTTGTTGCCAGTAGCACTGACTGTGGTTTACTCCTCCTTATTCTTTGAAATCTTATCTCCATGCTAACTCTATTTCTCTCTGACACAAGTTTTACATTCTTAATTATTTCAGTGTATACCGGTATGGTCTTTCCAAATCCTGGAATCTGTGCTATCTGGCACTAGTCCTCCTTAACTGTCACTTTCATGCCTGTACCTTATGCCTCATCAACATTAATGTCAAAACAACTATAGTCCCAGCCACCAAAATTTTTTCCAAATAGTCCTAACGCATTAAAAACGAAAAATTGAGGATTTTACAAGCTCTTACACTCAAATTGATACACTTATATTTGACATTTTTATTACTTATGGAAATTGTGCTAGGAAAAATGTATAAGTGTACCAAAATACACTCAATATTGATACACTTGTATTTGACATTTTCCCTATTATTCTGAATAAATCCAGAGTAAATCTAGTGAAAGTCAAGCTCGCATTCATATATTCTGTTTCTGTCTCACATAGTCAAGGATAATTCTTAGGAGTTACCTTTTCTCTCTCCTTCATCTTTAATTTAGCTTTCCCTTAAGCCAACAAACAAATTGTCAGGCCTCCCTAAATAATAACTAATAATAACCATAACCACAATCTCCACTTCTTTTTCCAACAATAATCGTATTGCTCTGTTTCCTTTTACAGAAGAACACCTCAAAATAGTTTTTGTCCAATGTTTCCAAATTACCTCCCATGTCTCTCCTAAGGTTCACCAGTGTCTTCCCTATCTTCACAACCCTTAGTCAGCCCTCAGTCCTTATTGTTTGACCTTTCATCCCAGCAATGCATGATGCCCTAGATCATATTTTCCTTCTTAATATTTTTAGTATCGCTATCCAACTGGCCACGTTTTCTGGGAACTCTATATTTTTTCTAGTTATTATACGCAAATGACTCCTAAATTGTTATTTTTGTCCTTCACATCTCTGGATCCCCAGACTATAATATCCAATTCCTACTTTACATTTCAGTTTGAAGATCAAATAAACATCTCAAACCTAACCTGGGCCACCTGTTTGACAACCTTCAATATTAGAGTCTTCTGGGTGATGCCACTGGCACTCTGGAAGCGACATGAACAGAATGGTGAGTGGGCATCTCAGGGGTAAGAATTATGGTCCTTAATCTCACCATTTTCAGTTGGGTACTGACACCTCTAATGATGGCTAGAATCTCCAAGTTCAGAGATCCTTTCTAGCAAATCTCTCTCAAACTTTAGAACAAGGGCAGAGGGAAATCCCTAGAGGTTGGTAAAAGGCTGGAGATGTGGGGGTCTAACTCTGCCAAGTGACGTGCCCCCGTTCCTCCTTATTCAAGTCACACTTCTTTACCTTCATTTTACAGAGGTGATAGTTGTCACCAGTTCCTGTGACTTTTGAGTTTTCTGCCATTTAAATACATTTGGTCCTAGTTTCCAAATCTTTTCACGATATGAAAAAGTCATTAATGTCAAAACAACTAAAAAGTCAGCTAAACTAAAAAGTGAACTAAAAAGACATTTAGTATTCAGCCAAGTAAACAACCAGTTATTCATCTTCTACCCTATTTCCAAAGCTCTACTGCTGCTGGTTACTTTCTTTCTTCCCTGCTTTGGTATTCTCCTTTCTTAAAACTGAAACAATAAAAACAAAAATAACTTTTACTAGGGTTCCTGGAAAGAAAAAAAAATTAAATTGATTAATATGCATTCAGTCCACCCTGTTAATTCAGAATTGGAATTGTCAGTTTTACATTTAAAAAGCTACTAAAAATAATAAAACCATTTTAAGACCAAAAAAATTACTTCCTACTACAATGTACTTGCTGCAGTTCCCATATTAATTAATTCTTAAAACCGTGTAATTAATAGATTGGTTTAAGGAAGTCACACAGTAGCTTTGCATGGTAATATTATTCATTTCAGGTAACATAATTTTATAATGTCATTTATTGCTTCTTTAAAGACAATTAAAATATTATTGCTAAAACTCGTGTTGGAAGAAATCATTTCATGTCATACATAAACTTTAGGTAAAGACAGATTGTATATCCTAAAAGTCAGAGGGAATTATTAGGCAAATTGGACAGTTAATGATTGTCATATAGAATAAACAGGATAAATATCATTTTGCTAAATTAACTAAATAATTTTTTTAAAGTTATTTTGTTGATGACCTTTTATAATTCATGACTTGAATTGGTATGGGTAAAAACTCTAATTGTGTAAAAACATTTTTCATGAATTTTTTTTCTAATATTCACAATGTTGCAAACCTGGTAACATTAATCATGTTTTACATATGAAAAAAGCAAAGTTCCTAGAATTCAAATGACTTGCCTAATTTAGTTAAATAGAAAAGTTGGAATTCAGACCCATACTTGTCTAACATCACAATCTATTCATGGCACTGAGTTCTCTTTTAGCTTGAAAACATTATGATGTAGAATATATTCTTAGTTAACTTAGGATACGCGCCTCTATTAAGTGAGCCATTCCATAGCACCATTATCAAACCTTCTCCAGATGAACTGATTGGTTAATCTAATTTATTTTATGATGAAATGTTCCCCTTTATACAATGCAGGTAAGATATTTACATCTAAAATAGTTGCATACTTAGTATCAAAATAAATTTCAACATATAAAGATGTGTAATTAATATCTACTATGTATCCAGCACATGCTAACCAACATAACATTTACTTTGTTAAATACAAGGGTATAGTACTGACCAAAGTAGTCTGCATTCACAAATTTATAACCTAAATAGAAAGATGAGAGGTTAAACAAATGGTTAAACAGCATCAGAGTGCAAGTGTTGTGGAGGAGATAATAGGGTGTGCTATACACACACACACACACACACACACTGAAAATATATATACATATTTGTGGAGTGTAAACAGGAGAACTGGCTTTTACTAGAGGTTAGAGATGCTTCCCTGGGAAGGTTAGCATAGGCTGAGTCCTGAAGAAAACAAATAGATAAGGAAATAGTAAAGTGTGAGGAAGATGGAAGAGAGTATGTAGAGAGCATAATGACAGAGAGAACACAAATAAACTGGGAGCCAACTAAGGAATTAAAAAAAGTGTAAGAATGTCCCTATTCCTCTGTTATTCCTTTGTTCCCTGCATGGAGGAGTAGAGGGTTGTAGTTTTTTCTTTAGTTTTGTTCTAAAAAGAAAAAGAAAGAAAAAAAAAACCTGATCACTGAGATTGGTTTTTGGTTTCATTGTGATAAGATTTTCATTGAGCCCAGCCCTCTGTAGGTTGAAGAAAATAGTTTGACTTCCCAAATCACTGCCATAATTAAGCATTCTGCTAAAATCTGCTACCCACCCAGCATGTTTTAACGAAGATGATAAAGTTATAATCAACATATATACTCTCTACTTAAGCCATAAAAATGTACCCCCTACCTCTCTATATACCAACAGAGTACTTACACTAAGAAGTAAAAGCCAAAATTATGTTTTAAGAAAGGACTTCCAATAACGGGTTGCCACCCCTAACTCCAGAGAAAAATGTTTAGCCCCTTAGTATTCCAAAGGTAGGTAAGTCCAACAATTTGGAAATGTTGGAGATTTGAATTTTCTTATGAAAACATGCTAGGGGTCAACTGAATCTCAAATGCAGCTCTTCAATATCCTGAAACAAACTTCCACATAATAAATATAAAACATGTAATTATACTGTGTCAGTGACATCTTAACAAATTAAACATTAGCATACTATTTAAGTATATTTGGGTTTTCAAGATAAATGCAATTCACTTGACTTTTATGGTCCATGTAAAATTAGAAAATATTCAATTGCTACCCCGTGGTTCTCAAACTATGGTCCCATGATCATTAGCATCAGCATCAGCTGGCAACTCGTTAGCAATGCAAATTCTCACATATCCTAAACTCTGTGGGCAGATGCTCCGTATTTGTGTACTGACCAATCTTAGGGTGATTCTGATGCTTGATACATGTTGGGATCCGCTACCCATTCCAAGTTGCCAAGTTGACTATTAGCTCAGTTTTACTCCAAAGCTACAATTTCACTCCTCTCTTTTTTCCTTCCTAAACTGCTTACAAATATACCTTAGAAAACCTTCTGACTATGAATACAAGTATTTCTTACAAAAGCAAGTTTCTAAGTAGCAATTCTGAATCAGCAAATATTTCTCTGTAGGCGTCATTTGCTAATGCTCTTATATTCCATTTATGACTCATTTGCCTAAACTGGGATTGTTTTCTTATGAGAGCAATAAAGAATGTTATGCTTTCCAAATTAGGTCAACATAATGTTTTCCACTGGTATTAAATGTAAAATAATATGCATTTATTGAAAAATAATGGAAACAATATTACAATAAAATTCAGATAATTTAATAATGTGAACAATCAAGTATATTTTAATATCACAGATTGTAGCTCAAGGAGAGTCTACGTCATTTAGATTATAATGGAGCAAATAAAAAATAGGCTAATTTTGAAAAAGAGTTCTGTGATCCATTCAAGACTTTTATCAGTTGATGGCAACAGGTCTTTATTAAATAGAATTTCCTTCCAAAATCTATACTTTATCAATTCAGATAGATCCGTAGGAAGTTTCATATATGTAGTCATAATTTGGTAAACTTTGGCCCATATAAGGAATGAAAAGAGAAGGCCAAAAGAAAATATTTTTGTGAAGAAAGATAAAGGATGGAGTGGGAACACAATGTTTTTTAGGTGAAAGGTTGACAAAATTTATGATGAGGAGAAAAAATAAAATGAGGGAATAATCAACCATCTGAAAATGAAGAAAAGTGTTAGTTAAATCATTGCTTCAGACAGTTGTCTTCTCTATCCTTTAGAAACTGTGACTCTGGAAGAACTCCTCTGATGATTAACTTGCAGAGTAGGAAGTGAGGTGAGAGGGAGTGTGAAGGAAATCACCGGTTTGGCTGGACTGAAGGAAAGTGAAGAGAGTTGAATGGACTAATTTATATTTTGAGATCATTTTAATCTGGGCATTCCTAACTCGGACTGCACCTATATTTAGTAGACATGTCAGAGGATAAGCATCTTCTTATGCTAAGAAGTCATTTCTACTTCTTTAAGATGATTGTACTCCAGTTCAGCTATAGATAAATTACATTACATTCAGTTGATGACCTGAAGAATTGGATGATGTCTAAAAGTGAAAAAACTTTACATAGTATAAATTATAGATAACTGGTCATCTTAAATTACTTACTCTGCTTTTAAGGACAAAAACTGCTCTCTACAGAGACAGTAGCAATTGGGTTTCTTGTGGTAGTTTCTATCATCATATACTGATATTGCCTATTATTGTTTTATAATAATTTTAAATTCCATGATGCCATATAATTTTCAAATTATTAACCAAAATTTGACTAAATGTATAATAAATTATTAACATACCCTCATCCATATCTACGTATTTAGAGACACTTTGTATAATTACTGGGCAGCTTTCTCTCCACACAACTGATGTTTAGTATTGTCTCATTCAGACTCCAAGACAGTGCTATCCTCTTCACCACTACATAATAGTTCCAGAATATGTTATCCCTTGGGCAGCTTTTTTTCAAATTAAAATTTACCTATCATTAAATTAATTTATTCAATTTTTTAAATATCAGCAAGTGTGTATTTTCTAGTCTGGTAATCATTGATAAATGCAATAAAATTCTAAATTCTATCTTTGTGGGTACAATATTTGGTATGGTTTGGCTGTGTTCCCACCCAAATCTCATTTTGCATTGTAGTTTCCGTAATCCCTATGTGTCATGGAAGGACCTGGTGGGAGGTAATTGAATCATGGAGGTGGTTACCTCCATGTTGTTCTTCTGATAGTAAGCAAGTTCTCATGAGATCTGATGGTTTTATAAGAAGCTTTACTCCCACTTCACTCTGTACTTCTTGCTGCTGCCATGTGAGGAAGAATGTGTTTGCTTCCTCTTCCGCCATGATTATAAGTTTCCAGAGGCCACACCACCCATGTGGAACTGTGAGTCAATTAAATCTCTTTCTTTATAAATTACCTACTGTCAGGTATATCTTTATTAGCAGTGTGAGAACAAACTAATACAATATTCCTAATATTTCCAAAATATGTCAATATCTATGCAAAGGAAATAACAAGCTTTTGAAAGAATCTCTAATTGTAAAGTATAAAAGAAGATCAATAAAATTATAATGAGACTGGAAGCATGTATATATATTTTAATGTAGAGAAGCAAAAAGAATAATTTTAAAGTATATGATGGAGGAGAAATGCAGCATCCTTTTTTTCTGAGGTTAAAGAGAAATGTATTCTGTGAAAGAGAGAACCCTAAAGAAGTGCATTCATTTGATATCTTAAACATTATATGGAAGGCAGGACAGGTTAAATGGTTTTAAGAAATTCCCTTTAATGGAAGCTTATTTTCTAAAGACTTTATCTGAAGTGGAGTTAAGCAAATGATCAAGGAATCTAGCTCTTTTTATCCATAGCAGCAAACAGCTCCTCTGTGCTTAATAAGTGAGTATATGACTGCTATGGCAGGAGCTCATTATGGCTACTTGCTTCTAGAAACTTCAATTATTACTGTCACTGTACTTTGTATTCAAAAGGACATTTTGATTCATGTTGCTCTAAAAGGTTTTTCCGCCACTATGGAAATGTGTTTAGTAGATAATTTTATTTTGTTTCCAATGAAAGGCATTAGCTTTGAAATGTACAGATAAATACTGCAAAATGCCATTATGATTTAATACTTGGGACACAAAATTGCTTTTGTGAAATTATTTTTTTCTAAGATTATATGTTTAATTAGCTTTTCTCCCCCTAAAATGATGTCCTGAGTAGCTACTATGTGGAAGAAAAAAATTATTATTTTTAGGTATTATCGAAGGATAAAGAATAACAGTGTAATATCCCTGCCCTGAAAGTGTTTATTTCCATAAAAGAGAGATACGTCTTGTACCCAAATATGTGTACTATGAAGTAGAAACTGAAATTAAATGTGTGTGAGATAGAATATATAGGGTTCCTATGATCTTGCAACACAACCATTCCCTAAACGAGCACCACAACCTAATCAGGATGTGGCAGAGTATATTTAAAAGAGACAAAGCAAGAATATGAACTTTAATACTAGTCACTAAGCCCCAGGAATGAATGTGTTTCTGTTCTCTGCCCCTGATGTATATAATTGGGCCAGGTGAGACACCAAGGACTTCTCTTGCTCTTTTAACAACTGTCCAAGAGTAAAATAAAAAGAAATCCTTTTTTGAGCAGTAGTTCTGAAACATTAGTGTCCACCACAATAACCTGAAATGTTTTTTAAAACACAGATTGGTAAGCATCATAACTTGGATTTCTAGTAAGGTCGAGAAGGTATACTGATATTCCTGGTTCAGAGACCAGACTTAGAGAACCATTCCTGTAAAGTGTCACGGTGGAATTACCCTCTAAATCATGTTGCATCAAATTTAATTAAAAGAAGAGAGAAAAGGAGACTATGCCCTTGTAAACTTCAAGCCCAGATGCAGTCTGTCAAACTAGATACTCTATATTCTCTTCCTGTGCTTCACAAATGTCAAATATGCTATTTTCATGTCTTCTATCCACACTGGAAAGTTGGCCAAAAAATTAAAAGATGGTTGTATGTGTGTCTGGGTTGAGATTTGGGTATCAGAAATAAAGAGCTCTAATAGCTTTGAGCAGTCTATAAAGCTTAGAATATGTACACAACTATATACTATCGAGGTGAAGCAGCATAAAAACTATGTATAGAACCAAACAGATCTAAATTTATTCCTGATCTATTTCATTTAACTGGCTAGTTCACTTAGGACACATGAGATTTTTATATTTTTAAGTTTGTTATTGTCTAATGGATTAAATAATATCTTCTTATGAATGTGACATTTGGAAAGAGAGCCTTTGCAGACTTAATTACATTAAGATAAAATCATATGGATTAGGGTGGGATCTAAATCTAGTAAAACTGGGGTCCTGATAAGAAGACAATATGAAGACACAGGGACACAGACACAGTGAACACAGCTATGTGGCAATGAGGCAGAGGCTGGAGAGATGCAGGTACAAGTCAGACAGCACCAAGGATCACAGGCAACCACCAGAAGCTAGGAGGAAGTAAGGAAATGATCCTCCCTCAGAGCCTCCAGAAGGATCAAACCCTGAAGGCACCTGGATTTCTATGTAGGGTAATGTTATTTTCCCCCTCGGCCCATCTGAAATGATTCCACACAAATCTATAATTCTAGCAAATTAAAAATTTTCCCTATATAAAATGCCATTCTCTACCAATTTACACCTGGTCATTCACAATCCAAGTGAATTTTTTTTTCGGGGGGGAGGAGGAGATGACATTCTTTAATTGTGAAATAGCACATATTTTTATTGATATATTTTACCGTTCTAAACTCAAGTGGAATAGCTCATGGGACCCCCTTCCCCCAGCCCAAGAGTGGTTTCATTAATTCTCTATTCATTCGTCTGTGAGTTAACATTGTTAGGGAGAACAGAGGACAAAGATTTGCCTTTCACAAAAGGCATGCCTTTATTGCCACCTTTTACAGGAATACCTTGAAGACTCCCCAGAAATGCATGTGGCAATTTTATTCAGCAACAGAATTTAATTTTTGTTGAATTCATTTTAGACCTATGATCTTCATTTTGGGTTGTGAGCTTCCAGGGTACGTGGAATTTAAAGTCTAGTAGAATTTGGGAAGTGAAACCATGTCCGTTTTGCTTTGCTTTTCTTTGCCCTTTCAGCACTCTGACTTCTCCTTTCAGCATCTTGATCCTAGCACTGGGTTTCCTTGTGGGGAATCCAACAGAGCTCCAGCCTCCTCAGGAATTGCCCTACTGTCCGAGATCTACCAGACTCCTTCTCCTTTGATGGAAACCTGTCCTTAACTGGTGAGTTGTTGAGGGGAAAAAAAAAAGTTTGACTACATTTATGTTTCTAGTAAAATAAAGATATTGGTCTGGATAATATCCAAGACTCCTTGAAAACTGATTTAAAAAAAAAAAGTGTCAGAGTGAATACAATAAGCCATGTTACACATTTAGAAAATTTATTCTTACTCTATGCCTTCTTTCGCTATACCTCCTCATTCCAACCCAACTTTGTGTTTTACAGTTTTCAACAAGAGTGTTTGGGTGAGTAGGAGAGAGAGGCAAATCTGCCTTTAGTACCCAACAAAATGCTGTCAGCTAATACTTGCTTGGTCAGAAGTTTCTTGAAACTTCTCAGGCTTCACCTAAACATTTACCCTTTAAATATTTACTTTATAATCTAGCTTATGAGTAGTTGGTTCTAAAAGAATAAAATGATATTTTACTGGAAAAAACAAATTGAATTTTACAGGTTCAATGCTCTATTTTAATGTGAATGATGTTTTTCATACACTGACTTTAATGGTACTCTCAATGTTGCAGTATTAATTCCCCTAAAAAATTTCTTTTATCATTAAAACCCAGAAAGTCTAAATGGGAAAGGTATCCTTGTTGCAAATAATTTCAGACATTTCAGGTAAAAGTCAATCCAGTAAGTGCAAACATTCACAAAAGGGACTGAACTGCGGAAATATTCAAAATACATGTCATAGAAAACATGAGGATTATGGACAACCAAAATCAATCTTTTCAAGCACAAAAAGTCCTTCCTAAAAGACTTAAGATTCTCTGTGACCATAATCGTAGGCCTGAATAGAATGTTCTTTCAATCTGGGGGCTGCAATCATTTACTGAAACATGTATTGATTGAAAAAACCTTTTGAGAATTCTGATTATCCTAACATTTTTCACTTGAAGTGAAAGAGGCAGCTTTTTTATTTCATTTTATGCAAAATTACAGTAATTGGTGTCTGACCTTCTTGATATGGACTGTTAAGCATTGCACTGCTGGATCTCTTCACAGAATCAATTATTTTAATTATGGCTATGTGACAAGAAGAATCCAGGACATAAACAAGAAAAGAAGATTTAATAAAATAAAAAACAGATTTTTTCCCGCATAACATAAAACTTCTATTAACGATAAACATGACCAATTATGGGCTTTTAGCATTTATATTTTAAATCTAATTTTCATTTCCGAATAATTACCCCTTCATAGACAAAGAATATTTATGTAATGAGTACACTGAATGAAAAAGTGGACTCTCTCCAGAAATAGACAAAGAATAGAAGAAAAAATAAACAACAATAAAAATCTAAATGCATAACTTAAAAATGCTGTAGAGATGTCAATTCTTTTAGAATGGCATTTTATTGCAAGACTCAGAAAAAGATAACTATTTTAATAACTACCTTTTATATAACAATGTAAACCCAGGTCCATAAGACTGAAAGTTATCTGAAAAAAAAGGTCAACAAAAATTGTAATGAAATAACTATTATATTAGAAAAGTTTTCATTTTCAACCAATAGGAATGCTTTGTTAACCCCTTTCTTTCCAATAAAGCCTTTGAGTGGGTGATGCTAGCATATCATACTCAGCTCAATAGTCTTAATCTACCTCTCCTCATATATGGGTTTAACACTATCAGCTGCAAAACTCTATACAGATGCTCCTCAGCTTATACTGGAGTTACATCACTCATTATATTCTCAATTGATGATAGGTTCATTGGACATAACCTAGCATAGTAAATCAAAGAGAGTACTGACCGCATATAACTTTCACCCCACTGCTAATTCAAAAAGTCAGACCATAAGTCAAACCATTTTAAGTTGGGGATCATCTGTAGTTACACACATATAGACAACTCAAACAGATTTCATCTCTTAGAGCTTACGTCTACATACATACTGAAATAATTTACCAAGAGAATTGTGCTTATACATATATGAACACAAAATGTGCAGAGATTGGAGGAAGATGATTTTGTTTTTTTAAAGTGATATTTGTTAGCATGTATAATCATTTCACATCTAAAATGACCAAATAAGAAAAGAGTCTGAACATTTTGCTTTCATATAAACAAAAAAATTCTGAAAAGAACCAGGAGCAGGATACCCTAAAGGAAGAACATGATCATGATAGTGAACCTCTGGATATCTCTCTATCCCCATTGACTGGTCCTGACACAGTGGTTCAGTGAATGCCATCTTGCTGGTGGTAGGGACAAGCAGGACAGTATGACCAATTGTCTTCCTGAAGTGTCTTATAAAACAAGAATCAGACTTAATTACTGAAACTGATCTGAGAGCCTCGAGGCTTACTAGCCAGCTGAAGGACCCTGTCAGAGGTGATGTCAACCAGTCCACTTACAGGAATAGCCCATGCTGCATGCCTCCCCCCCCCAAAAATTGTAACCATTACCCTTCAGGGAATCTGGAACAATACTTTATGTGTAGAACTGAGATTTTTAACTTGCCTCCCTCCCCAAAAAATAGTGTATTGCACCTTATTAAGGTGCAATAAGAAACTTTAAGTGCTTATGAAAACTAGAAAATGCATGTAACTCTCAGATGACTGCAGGGACCTCCCCAAAATGACACTCCTCTTGATTACTGTGGTGAGTTACCCACAAGGATAAAATACCCTGTGCACAGTTATCCCTACAATGGGAATCACCCAATTAGACATGGTGGTATGGGTTAGGTTCCTGGTTCTATCTGCGGTACTAATGACATCACCTCTGAAAGGCAAACCACCAATCCTCAATTCACCAGCCAGTGCTGTGACGGAGGACAGAATTTCCCTATACTTCTTACAGGCTATGGAAGAGTCGTGCAATTATGAATACATCCTTCTGTGCATGCATTAGATCCTCAGGCAAAACAGAAAGGCCAAATTGGAGAGTTGAGGGTGCCATTTGATTTTCTAAGGTATACTATAGTTGCTAGAGGGATTTGTTTGGCTGTCTGGGTCCAGGGCCCAGGAGGCCATGGTTAAACTCAGTACCCTTGGTTAGCCTCCTCCTGCTGCTTGTCATTGGGTTGATAACAACCTTAATAAGTTTAATTAAGACACAATGATTAGTCTGGGTTTAGTCTGTTTCAGTCAGGTTACTCAGGGTGACAGAGTGGTGTTTTTTCATGGGAAAATTTACCAGAATCCAAAGAAGTGTATGAACTAGGGATAAATATTTTGGGGGAACCAAGGATCTGTTGATTTCTTGCATTTCTACATGTCTTATAAACAGAGACATTGACACTTCTGTTCCAGATAGTCTTTTCTAGAATATTAACACAAAACAATACTCAGAAGACAGAGATAGTGGTTCCTACTACAATGACGTGCAGGTTTGTTGAGGACCAATGGAAGACAGAGCCAGTGGCTTCCTCTAGAGCAAAGTTCATGCTCACTCTCCATCATAAAAGTTTTGGGCTCTTTACACTCAGGATTCTTCTGCAGTGGAATCCACTATATTTGCAGGTTTCAAGGGCTGTCTCCTTTTTAAAATTTAAATTCAAATTATTATTTTGAGATAAGGTCCCACTCTGTCAATCAGGCTGAAGTGCAGAGGTGCTACCATGGTTCATGGCAATCTAGACCTCCTGGGTTCAAGTGATTCTCCCACCTCAATCTCCTGAGTAGCTTGGAGAATAGGTGCACACTGCTATGCCCAGATAATTTTTTTTATCATTTTTATTTTGTAGAGATGTTGTCTCCTTTTGTTACCCAACCTGGTTTCAAACTCATGGGCTCAAGCAATCCTCCCCCCTTAGCCTCCTGAAGTGCTAGGATTACTGGCACGAGCCCACCATGCCAGGCTAACAGGCCCTCTTATCACACTGTGGTCATTAGAACTTAGGAAAACAGCCACCCAAAGGCTGATATCTTGGCTATTGTTATTCCTGTGAATAATACAGTCCTTTGTGTGTGGTTAAGAGCCCTATGTCTTCTGTCAGCCTCCATAAAATTGTGGCAGACTCATTTGTTTTCTTGAAATTAAGGTTTATTCTCAGATTCATAATAGTTCTTGACATGCTTTCTTCCTGTAATCTGATTCAAACATAAATCATGCTTCCTTTTTAAATTTATTTGCAGTTTTATAGGGAAGATGACATTAACACTCTTCTTTTATCCTTTATTTTTCAAATACCATTTAAATCAGTATATTCAGAGCCACCTGTTACTATTTTGTTTATATCATGTATTTTTTTCCTTCAACAAATAAAACACTTCATCAAAATGTCCAGGTGAATGACCTGACACTGAAGAAGGGCTATGTAAGATGCTTTTTAGAAACATAAAGAATGTACCATAAAGAACCTAGCAAAGCCATTCTTAGAAGGGTTGTACACAACTGTGAGCCTTCCCATTGCTACATATCAACATATTTTGCAGTATGCTAAATAAGCTAATTTATTCAAGAAAAAATGCCTGTCTTTGGGAAGAAAAGTTGAATATGTTCACTCATCTATCATATATCCATCACTTAGCTAGCTACACAAAAATGTGATCCTTGTTTAAAAAGAACTTTTGCTCAACACACAAGCTTCTACATATTTTGTTATTCAAAAACAGATGAAACTAACTCATAGTGCTAGAAATAAAGACAGTAGTTGTCTTTGAGTGGAGTTGTAAATGGAAGGGGGCATGAAGCAAGCCTCTACAATGCTGGTAATGTCCTATTTCTCATCCCAAGTGCTGGTTACGTGGGTTAAAGCTATGCACTTAGTAGTTTTTGTCTTTGTCTTATTCTGCAAGCAAGTTACACTTCAATAGCAAGGTTACTTTAACAATGTAGCATTATGAGGGTGCAGAAAAGGGATCCTCGACCTGGAAGACAAAAAATCTTCTCAAAGAAAGTAATGCCTGAAGAGTCATATAGACTGGAGTTAACATAATATTAATAGAACTGGAACATTAGGAAGTACATTTGAGGACGGGGGGCTGCATGAAGACATGGAAGGAAAGAGAAGCAGTACTGGTGTTGAAAAATTCATGTAAGAAACCACTTGTAAAGATGGCATTGGAGACAGTATAGGGAAATATTCTAAGAATCTTTTTTTTATACTGTCAAGGAACTTAGGTTTTATAAGCCAATAAAGAAGAAAAGTCTTAATATTTTGGATTGATACATCCTCATAGTACCCTACTGAGGACTGATTTAAGGGCATCAAAGTGGAAGGTACTCAGTTCCAGTACCAGAGAGTCAAGGCTGTGGATTTGACATCTACTTAGGGCTCAAAGGGGAAGATCAAATAGGTACCCACTCCCTTGTGTCTATGTCCAAGGTGTGTCTTGAGAGGTGTTCTTTTCCATCAAATTCTATAGCGTCACTAAAGAATAAAACTAATGGCCTCTCACCTCCAAATTAAGGCTCTGTCAAAAATCTCTGTATTTCTTGGGTGCCTTGCATCCTGTTTCTTGGATGTACTGGATTCTTAAGCTTTGATATGTTGGGGGCAGAGGGAGGAAAAGTACATACTCAGTTAGAAGTTTGCTAGTATCTTTATTTAAATCTGCAAATGAAAAAAAAAATTACCCAAGACAAGATACTCGTAAACTCTATCCAGTGGGGAACCACCAATGGCACTGTTATAATACTCAAGTTCACATTTTTCTTCAACTTTCCCTTAAGAGCCAGGTGGAGGGGCTCTCTAATTTTAGGTGCGCTCACTTGTAAGCATTCTGTCACTTTTTTTTTTGCAATTGGTATCCAAGGTTTTCATTAATTATACAGTACAAATCCTTTTTATATTGCACATTTTCGTTTTCCTAAGGTTATAACAATGCAATACCCTTGAAGGTTGAAAATATATTTCATTCAGCCCAGTTGATTTTTGCATACTGATTACTTTATATCCCAGCAGTTAATCATCAAGCTTAGTGTCATTTCAGATTTCTTAATTTATACTTATCTCAGACCACAGACACAGAAAACATGCAAATGAAAAAAGAAATGTGAAGTCTGACAATGAGTTTAATTTCTATGACTCTCTTTTCCATCCATTACAATCATTATAATTGTGAATGTTCTCTTGACATTGAGCTCTTCCACTTACATTTGTCTAATGACTATGCTAAAATCAAAATGAAAATGCTTTTTCTATTAAAGAGTTCACAACATGTAGCTTATGAAATATATAATATATAACACAATTCAATATAATTATGCACTAAAATATGTGTATATGTGTGTGGGTGTATATATATAACCCACACACATATACACATATATAGCATAGATATATATATATATATATATATATATATATATGTAAGTTTACACAGAGAGAGAGACATTCTGCTTCAAAATTCAGAAAGAGAAATATTCATATATAAAAATTTATTAAAATTATTTTATTTGGCCTTTTATGATATTTTTCATGAGAAAATGTAGAAATACTTTGCTACAAATTACATACCATAGATTTATCTCAATGGGATGTTTGTTATAACTAATGAATATAGCTTAATTCTGAATATAATCCATGCTTTTAAATGGTCTTTAAATTTCAACTTTCTATTTCTCTCTCTCTGATCATCTTGCATGTTATTACTCCTCAAAGTTGGTAAACACTTACTGAATTTTGACTATGCTCAGTATAAGAACCATTTTTTAAAATATTCAAAGAGGTGAAAATGTGATAAAATTACAATATTTCAAAATTGTACTAAAAGATACAGTATGATATGCGACATAAAATATACATACAAAATATTATTTGTGTCCACCAAAAGGAATACTGTCACCTGGAAGAAATAAGAAAGATTCCTGAATGTGGTTACTACTTAAGAGACTTCTGAAATTTAAAATGCAGTTAAAATGTCTTTCTTACTAACTTATCCATAATATTATTTGATGTGGTACTATGCATAGCTAAAACTAACATCTCAGGTGCTATTTTATCTAGTAGTAATCATTTGACAAAGTTTTAGCCAAGGAAACATAAGCAATAGTCTGTCAGCAATCTCTGCATACATTTTTGCTCAGTACATCTTGTTCCTCTCTCCTGCTTCATCTTCCTCCATAAAAAGTGTTCAAATACAATGCCTGAGATTGAGAAACTGTCTTGTAACCAGAAGAGTAAAGCCACCCACTAAGGGTTATTTGGGTATAAAAGACATGAGAAGCAGTGACCTTGGTGGCATCCTAGAAAAATTGGAAGCAGATATGAAAAGTCTGCCTTCTGATTTCCTCTCAAGTGTGATTAATAAAACTCTATCAAGTAACAAACACCATGCTACCTGTAGCCAAAGGCAACCCCACTGACAAAGTTATCCAAAGGACTGAAATTTATGTACAGAAGGTACATATTTTATTGCAATTTTCTGACTAAGCTAACATGTAATGGTAGTGATTTTTGATCCACTTGTTGAACGTTGCATTTTTTTCTCCACAAAGAAGAGGGAAGTAAGTTAGAAATGTACTAACTGCACATGTTCTTTTTTACATATTCACATTAAATCACCACAATGGCACAGAGGTTACTTGTCACATCAAACTCATAGAAATCATAAACCATAATTAATAAAACCATTTTAAATTCATTTTACTAGTGGATTAAAGCATATAGGCAATTATAAGACACAAAGCAGCCTTCTTTTGGATACATCAAGACTGTCAGAAATAGCTTCTCAGTGTGGTCTTTTATCTCTGGCTTCAGGATGCATTCTGGTTTATGTTCAATCAGTGAGATATTTTCCAAGAAATGTATGTACAATGATTACTGAGATGTGAAGTAATATCTTCATGTTGTATCACATTAACAACATGGCTTATGTGACTTATCCCATTTTTCTGAGTCAGCCATGACCATAAAGCAACAAAATGCAGTAAATAACCTAAAGAGACCTGGTATGTCCTGATAAAAGTTTCATATGTAAAACTGTTATCTTTCCCTTGGTACAAACACATTCACGTGTTTATTAAAAGTTCTGTTTACTAGAATGATTGTAAAAAGATTTGATTAGTATCACTCCTTCTTCCCAAGTTTCTCGAGTATAAGGAAAAAATGAGTTCTACACCATTTTTTGCCCACCATCCACCACCAAAGTGGCCTTGCTGTGACCTCAGTCTTCTTCATCCAGAAACAACGTATAGTAAGTCCTTGTTTCTTAAGTCATTTCCAATTTGAAAGCCATCAGAATCAGATTGGCATTTGTGTGAGTGAGAACAAAATTGTATCATGTTGAGTACTGAGACTTGTGGCTTTTAAAATTTTGCATCTAGATATTTTTATTAAAATAGTGTTTTTTATTTATAAATGTACATCATTATGTCTTTTCCTATACCATTATCAACAACGAGGTGAAAGAATAACACTAGACTACATATTTTTCAAATAAGACACACTCTTAATTCATTTCTGCCAAATTCTATCATCTTAGAACACAACTACATACAACCATTACAGTGCCTGTCAGGTTCTATTAACCTCCCTAAATAAAAACCACAAGAAGGTATTAGTTGATAATTGTTCTTTGGTATATAAGTTCAGAAGTGATGATGGGTATACTAAATAATGAATTATTCCCTCTCAAATGAATTATGACTACCTTTCTGGTTTTATTTTACATTGTCCTTGTTAATTACTAAAATAATTTTTAATTTCTTACAAAATTTTATTTTACTGAAACTCCCTCATATTGCCGTTAATAGTTCTTTAGTGAAAATATATCGTTAATCCATGTCTTCAAAACTGCATTCTTGGACTAGCCAAAACAAGAAGCCATTTAAGTCATTTAAATTCATAAACCAGAAAGTTACATAAACACTTCTGTGTACCATCTATATTAGTTACATAGATATACTTCTAGATTCCACCTGTATTATTTATCACAGTGCTACCCAGTTTATCTATTAGAAGTATAACTGAATAAGGGTTTAAGCACACTTCCTATTTAATTTTCACTCATTAAATTTGTCTTAAAAAGTTCAAGGCAGTTCAAAGCTTCTCTACGCATCAAGTGACCCAAACTGACAGATACCCTGCTATGTAATACACACTGTTTCAAAGATTGCTCTCAATATCAACATCTGGATGGTAACAAGACAAGGAGCATGGAAAAGCACAAGTGGGAAAGTTTGACAGCAGATGTAGAGGTGGGAGGAAGTCAATCCTGCTCCATTCTATTGGTGGCATCAGGTTTCCAGGTGAGAATAAGAAATGTCATCTAGCTGTATATTCTAGAAGAAAAGGGAATGGGTTTTGACGATTATAATCAGTCTCTGCTACTACAAAACTGGCTTTTGTAAATAAAGGCAGTTTTGAGATTCCTATTCTTTTTGTGTGAAAGCTCAAAATTTCAGTTCAAAACACATAAAAATGACAAAGTCTCTTAATAATTTGCTTCTCTGCCTAGACATTTTTTAAGAGTATTAATTATGCCCAATTAATAAGTAGTGCATAGCGGTTAGGAGGCTTGGTGAGACGGAGATTTTTCTTCATCATAAGTGCCTGTCACAGGACAGACCTCTCTTCCCCACTGGCCAAGCCAACATTATTTCTTGTCAAATGACGACTCATCAGCAAAGAGTCACCTATCACCATGACACATTGCTTTCTTGCTGGTGAAATTTCACAGTATTTTTTTCCTTAAGATTTTTCTAATTTTTTATGCATGTTGGATACAGTTTCAGAAGATTCAATATTAGACATTTTTATTTCCAAAACAAAGGTCATTCATTGAAGAGGACCACTTACTCTCATTTCTTTTAGTTTTCTTTCTTTATATTCCCTTGCGGTCATATTTTACTTCCTCCTGATTCATTCTGGTAATGGTTCCATTGTTATTATTCAGAATATTTTGTTTCATTTTCTACCATTTATTTCTTGTATAGAAATTCCTTGTTCTTTCTCTTATGATAGAAAATAGAAAAAAATTGCAAACACGGTTTTTCACCTTCAGTCCACTTATGAAAATTAGTCTGAATTTGTACATGTAGAGATGTACATTAGGAAGCTCTTTTCAGAGGAGAAATAATGAAAAAATATTGCAGACCCAAGCTACAAAGGTTACTGTGAGAATAATTTTTTAAAAGATGATTAAAGTGAGTCATATTGCTGAGGCATAAATGCAAAATGTGAAATAATGCTGGTTGGTGGGGAAAAGGGTGGGCAGGAGAAGGTTAAAGATGTCTCTGAAGTTTAAGTTTATATAAAACAACTGGGAAAATCAGAAGAAAATCATAAAGGAATAAATATATGTATTTATTTTTAGACATAGGTATCCATGTTTAAAGAAAAAGATAATAATAGCACTGACATTTTAAAAAGTAATTTTCTTTAAGAGCATATTTTTGCTCTTAAGCACCTCCTAGAATACATGCTGTAATCATCAGACCCTATTAGTGACTATCCTGGATAATTTGTTTGTGTGCAAGAAATAGGTTTATTTTGCTAACCCTCCTGCAGAATACATACCTGCTGTTCATATATAATATGTGCATTCGATCTTCAGTGGAAGAGTCTCCATCTGCAGTGCCAGGCTACATGAAGGATGGCATGTCGAGATGTGAAGAACAGTACTCCTGGGACAGCTGACTGCAAGTCTACACCTGCTATTTCACTAACCCTCTATGCAGCTCTGGACAAGCTCCAACATTTCAGGACTTCACTTAATTTGTTGAAAAATGAAAACAACAATGTAAAATATAAGTTAAACAGATAATAGCTTTGAAAACTTCCAGGCTGAAAGGGAGGATACAGCAAGAATTACAAAAAGGTTTTCCCCCATTCTCTTTCTGGTAAATGCCTAAATATTTCAGAATAAATATAATAAATACACACACACATGTTCAGCTGTCAACCTTGAAAAAGTAATATTAATGATATATTGACAAAATTAGTATCCCGAGCGCAGTTGAAAGGGATTAATATTAATTTTGCTGCACATGTATTATATAGCATGCTCTTTGTATTATTTTCTTGTGTTGTAAGAACATAAGAATATTCAGAAAATATTACTTAAATATATGATAACTATGGACATAAAAGAAAAAAGGAACACACTCTACTAAGTTGACTTCTGTTATTTTAGTTTCATGAAATTGATTAGGCATACTGTTCTGATGTACAGAAAAGGTCATAAATAACCAAAGGGAAGAAAGAAGAAAAGGGGAAGAAAGAAAAGAAGATGATATTTGGATATATGTGGTATTTTTTTATTATTGCATTAAAAAATTTTTAAAATAAAGTATCTTTTCTTTTTTTTTTTTTTTCTTTTTTCTTTTTTATTTTTTTTTGTGATGGAGTCTCACTCTCTCAACCAGGCATTATTAGTGAAGTACGGGACTGGAAATAAATATGCACAAAGTTTCAATAAATTCTCAGAACTCCCATGTATTTAATAGGACTATTGAAATTATGACAGAAGGAATAGACTCATTATCATTCTAAGGGAACCTCTTCCGTTCCCTTTTTGTAACTTACAGACACTTTTCATCACCTGGCCCAACCTATATTACCTAGTGGCAATTTATTCACATTTTCCCTGACACTTAACATAGTAACACATACCTTCTTCATCTCTGATTTTATAACAAACTTCACTAATAATGTTTCTCCCTGCTGAATTGCTCACAACTCCATAAGGTTTTTATTTCACTCATCTTCAAATCTAAAGTTAAGTAATCCATATTCTAGTTATTCTTTTTTGATATCCCCTATAGGCAATAGTCACTAGTCTGAACATTAAAATACTTTCATCTCTGTTGTGGAGTTAGCACTTAATTGTTTACAAGATTGATTTTGTTCACTAGACTACAATTTGCTTCTGTGTAGAAGCCATGTCTAATTCATCTTTCTACTGCCCCAGATGTTGAACATTCAATCATTCAATCATTACAGTAATATGAAAATACGTTGAACAAACAAAAACAGCTCTTAAAAAACTATGATTTCTGGGCTGTATGACAAGGAGAATGTCAGTGGATAGTACAGGTAGAGTAAAAAAAGATGTAGTGTAGCTTCTTATATGTAAGAATGTACACCAACAAATCAATTATAGATGAAAGAATTCACAATGACTAGCTGTGGTGTGTTTAATTTTAGTTTAAGATATTTGCAAACACTCGACAGCCTAGGCTAATTTAAACAGGTTCGGGTTTTAAAGTATAATTCAGTTGCAGTAACCTGAGCAATAAAGAAAACAGTGTGCTGTGATAACTGAGGTGATGTGATGACACTTATTTATGCCTCTCTCTGGTTGCTGGCAGAATCTAGCTCTGAGTTTCCTAGCAACAGTAATGTGCACATGTGAATATGTCCATGTAAATAGCTAATGCAGTGAATAAAGTTTCCATTCACTCATTGAGCTGACAGTTTGAATTTCCAGACCGGATTGGTACTAAACCAGTAGGTTTCAAGATTGCTTCATTGAAGCCTAGGTGGAGTGGATGACACGATATGAAGTTTCAAAGAGGAGTCACTGAATGGCACTAAGCTACTGTGCCATATGCCCAGCTGTGGCAACATGGTGTTATTTCATTCTATGTATTTTGCAGATTTGACTGGTGGAGCATAATTTAGGAAGTTTATGAAAGCAATTTGTCCAAAATATCTAAGATGAGAAAGGAATATATCAACACATAAAAAGTGTTTATTTTCATTTTGAAAGAAGCCACTGAAATTTTGTCTTAAAATTGCCTTTTGCCTCAGACATTTTCATGATGTTTTCTGCAACATTCATTCTTGAGGAGTTACGTGTGATTACACTTCTGAAGACCACTGGGTTATATCAGCACATGGACTCACAGTGATTAGCAACTAAGAGTGCTAAGTGTGATTTTCATGTTTCTATCAATGGGATATTGATTAAATTTTAGTTATGAAGAATTGTCTATCTTCACATGTACCCTAAAACCTAAAATGCAATAAAAAATCATAATAATAATAGAAGTGTCTATATCTTTAGGGCAAAATGTACATTTATGTTCACACATTAAGATGAAGAGGAGCAAAATAGAGTCATATCCCACCTCCAATCCGGAAACTTATTTTCAATAACATTACAATGTTGTTGTGAGCAATGACTGCTAGGATGTAACTTAGGGAAGTGGATGAAAACCACATTGACATTAATGAAACTTGGTGCACAATTTTAAAACTTAGTGACTAATGAAACTTGATACACAATTTTAAAACTTAGGCCCTTCTTACCTCAGTTATTCTGCTCGTAAAATGTTTTGGGCATAACTGGTTCTCATGTGTGAAGTAAATAGAAGTAAACAGTATAAAAACAATCTTTTTTTTTTTTTTTTTTGAGTCAGAGTCTTACTTTGTCACCTAGGCTGGAGTGCAGTGGCACATTCTCGGCTCACTGCAACCTCCGCCTTCTAGGTTCGAGCAATTCTCCTGCCTCAGCCTCCTGAGTAGCTGGGATTACAAGTGACTGCCAATGCACCCGGGTAATATTTTGTATTTTTAGTAGAGATGGGGTTTCACCTTGTTGGCCAGGCTTGTCTTGAACTCCTGACCTCAAGTGATCCATCTGCCTCAGCCTCTCAACGTGCTGGGATTACAGGCGTGAATCACCATGCCCAGAAAAAAATCTTTCATAGAACAAGCATTCAACCAACATGAGATTGCCAATTCCTACTCTTTCCTGTCACTCCTATTGACTGAATTATGCACTATTTTGCAAATTTTTATATAATGGAAAGGTCTAATGGAGGTAGGGTCATCTATACTTGAATAACTGTCATTTTAGTATACTCAAGTGCTATTAAAGGATAGAAGTCCCACTGTTGTCGAATTAGGCAAAAATATTTAGATGTATTTATGAATTTTGAGCTCCATCAAGTTAACATAGTAAAATTCCATTATCATATATATATATATATAAATATATATATACACACATGTGCGTGTGTATGTTTATGTTAACCATCCATGTGACACACATGACATAGTAGATGTCACAATAAACTCTTCCAATTCCAGATATGGGTGTTTTCCAAATGTAATCATAGAAAATGTGGTGTGATACCATTTTTTTTTTTAGAAGCAATAGCCTCTTTTTTATTTTTATTTTTTATTTTTGAAAGAAAGAAAAAGAGAGGAAAGAAAGTGAGAGTGAAAGAAAGAAAAAAAAAGAATGTAAGAGAGAAAGAAAGAGGAAGAGAAAGAGGGAGAGAGAACGAGATTCTTGTTCTATTGCCCAGGC
>CAUYLG010079133.1:0-33599 GCA_963573385.1 Cacajao melanocephalus | reverse complement strand
ATGCCCATCAATGATAGACTGGACAGGGAAAATGTGGCACATATACACCATGGAATACTATGCAGCCATCAAAAATGATGAGTTTGTGTCCTTTGTAGGGACATGGATGAACCTGGAAACCATCATTCTCAGCAAACTGACACAAGAACAGAAAATCAAACACCGCATGTTCTCACTCATAGGTGGTGTTGAACAATTAGAACACATGGACACAGAGAGGGGAGCATCACACACTGGGGTCTGTCCGGGGTTTCTAGGGGAGGGACGGCGGGGGGTGGGGAGTTGGGGAGAGATAGCACGGGGAGAAATGCCAGATATAGGTGATGGGGAGGAAGGCAGCAAATCACACTGCCATATCTGTACCTATGCAACAATCTTACATAGTCTTCACATATACCCCAAAACCTAAAATGCAATTAAAAAAAAGAAGAAAGAAAAAAAAATTCATTTTGTTAGAAAACAAAAAGTTCATCTTGTGATCTGCCTCTGCATATGTTGTTCATTATCCTAATAAAATTTCTATGTTCTCGAATAAAAAAAAAAACTAACACAGTATTTTTAATTTAAAATATTTTTAACAACAGGATTTAGATATAACAGTTTACATTCCCTACTTGATATCTTTATTACATTAAAAACAATATAATAAAGATTATACAAAACAATGAAAAATATTACACAATATATTTGGCAGCAAACGATAATGTAAAGGTAAATATCTCTAGCCTCTATCAATTGTTTAAAAATTTAAAGATCTATTTCAAATTATTTTACTAGTGCTACACAAATGGTTATCAAGAAATGAGTTACTGTAGCCTAATAAATTATAATAAGACCAATTGGTTTTATAAAATATTATGACTATAAGTCATTAACATATGGGAACTGAATACTAAAGGTTACACTTTGAATTCACATATAAGCCGAAAAACTCTGCCTAGAAAGAAAGCAAACAGAATCATGCTTTGAAAAAGAATAGATACTTGAGTCAGGAGAGAAATCCTATTGTTTGAAAAAAGAGCAACTCATGCTACAAAAAAAAGCATTTTTTGTTTAAACTATTGAGTGTGCTATAGATTGTTTTTAAGTGTCATAAATAAAGAGCAGTTGTTATAATTTCTACTCATATTGTAAACTGACTTTGACATCACCTTATGGTTGAGTTGTATATGAAAATTTGTTTTTATACCTTGAAATACACAGTAGGTTTAGGAACTGACACAATAAAAAATACTTAGAGGTATTCAATGTGTCTAAATTATGAATAAATTATTTTTTTCATATGCAGAAGAAAAATCTTAAGAAAAAAAACTAACATTTCTTATTAGTGTACATGGAAATGCTTGTTTTATTAGGAGAAGAAAAGTTTATAAACAGTAGCCATTGAGAGCTTATAATTATAGAAACATGGAAATATAAATTCTACAATTCTCATCATGATATTGTGTGCAATCTAATTTTATGTTGGCAAATTAGAAAGTTGTCTCTATGTTCACGTATAAAAAACACCCAGATATTAACATTTCAGTGATATTCTTCCTGGCATTTTTTTTTCTATTCACGGAAATAAATAAACTTTTTTTTTTTTTGAGACTGAATCTCAATCTGTTGCCCAGGCTGGAGTGCAGTGGCATGATCTCAGCTCACCACAATCTCTGTCTCCGGATTTAAGAGATTCTTGTGCCTCAGCCTGCCGAGTAAGTGGAACTACAGGCATGAGCCGCCATACCTGGCTAATTTCTGTATTTTTAGTAGATACTGGGTTTCATCCTGTTGGCTAGGCTGGTCTTGAACTCAGGTGACCCACCTGCCTCGGCCTCCCAAAGTTCTGGGATTACAGGCCAGAAGTAGGTTTTTGAATATACTTCATATGTTGGGTCTCAAAAACAGCCATTTTGATTTTGAATAACAAAATGTAGACCATAAATATTTTATTTTTCATAGATTGGCTCTTGTGCAAAACTTTTGACTTCCTACAGGATTATATGTAAATGAGCAAATGTTCTAGCAGAACCAAATGAGTCTCTCAACCATTTGTTCCCGTGACCTTATAAACCCAAAAACCTTATCACAAAAGGAGAAATGTCTTAGGGTTGTGATGGCCAATTTAGTTAGATGACATGGAAGGATTAGGAGGGAAAAGGAGATCATGTAGTATTGGGAAGAAAAGGAAGGTGTACTCAAACTTCCTCAGCACCACATTAATGTTTACCCTGGATAATTGCTAAATCCTTTTGACAGAAGATCAAGTATAGGCACTATATAGAACACAACGGAAAGCTAAATTCTAAATCAACACATTATGGATCATGACAGACTTGCACAAAGTCACTGGGATCTGAGGCCAGTAATGCTTAACTGTAGCTCGACTGAAGGAATTAAAATCCCTAAGGAAGGAATTTGTCAATCAGAAGGAGGATTATTGGTTAGCAATGAAAGCACAGAAAAAAATGACAGTTGGAAAGAGAAATTTTAAGCCTTTCCAAGAGTTTTACTTGGACCTGGATAGTTCAATGTTTACAGGTAACAAATTTTTAAAATTTGGTATATAATAATCAGCTATATTTTAAAAACATCAACATGTTAACATCCAATGGTACTACACATATAGTTATTTGGATGTATAGCTAAACTGTGGTCTAAATACATTTAAAAATTTCAGATTACAAATTGTATCCACTAGTTTAGTCCCCATTATGCAGTTAGCTTGACTCCACTTTCAGGAGCTAAGTTGTGAAGTTATTTCTACAGGCCTCTTTTAGATTTTAGACCCTGAAGTAGGCTTGAGTCATCCACCCTTCTAAACCACAGTTGAAGCCCTAGTTAAGTCTCTATGTCCTACTTCTTGGTTTTGAGAAGAGAACAGTTTCTTTCCTGATTCTTTTTATCTCGTTTCTTTTTTTTCTTTTTCTTTTTTTTTGTTTTTTCTTTCTTTTTTTTCTTTTGAGATGGAGTGTCGCTCTGTCACCGGGCTGGAGTGCAGTGGCATGATCTTGGCCCACTGCAACCTCCAACTCCCTGGTTCAAGAGATTCTCCTGCTTCAGCCTCCCAAGTACCTGGGACTATAGGCATGTGTCACCAGATCTGGCTAATTTTTTGTATTTTTAGTAGAGACAGGGTTTCACCGTGTTAGCCAGGATGGTCTCAATCTCCTGACCTCAGGTGATCTGCCTGCCTCAGCGTCCCAGAGTGCTGGGATTACAGGTATGAGCCACAGCGCTCAGCATTCTTTTATGTCTTATTGAAATGAATTTTTCATCCAGGCTGTTCTTCTTTTCTGTTAATACTTTATTCTTTTTGTTCTTTCTACCAATTCCTACATAAGATAATTTTTTATAAATTTTGTCTCCCAGTTTATGCCACTTGATCATAATTCTATCTTTGGTTTTCTAAAACCACCTCATAAAGGGAATGAGACAGCACTCTTATACCTCCTGGTCCTTAAACCCACCGCCAATCCCCCAGTTCCAGGAGGGGCACTCATTGAATGCCATGGAGGGTGAAGATTAGGGGAGGATTGTCCTTACTTCATGAACTCTTTTCTTAATAGTTTTGGCATCTATGTTCATGGTAGTCTTATTGTTTTGGTTCTATCTTTGGTTTTGTCTTGAAAATGAACTTTCTGTAGGTCATCATTGCCTGGTCTGCTTCCCCACCTTGCGGCCGCTCCCATGTATGCCTCCCTCAGCAGAGGGTGTTGCGTCTCTCAGTATCTCTCCACAGGAATAAGCACACAAATAGGGTGATTCTCAGGGGCAATCCACCAAAGCATTCAGTGAGTTCAATGGGCACGTGTGTGTGTGCGTGTTTCAAGGAATATGAGGAGGGGCTAGTCCATACCCTTTCTGCACCAAGATACTGGGAATTTCTGTGTGCCAGCCATCCGCAGCAGTTACAAGAGGCAAGGCCTCCTCCAAAATTCAGGTCACACCCTCCTTTCAACTTTATGGGTAATTCTTTTCTGTGTCTTCCCTCAGCTGGCTCTAGAGGAGGGGAACAATTCAATAGCTGAGGGATGGAGGAATGAGGGCAGAAATAGTTCCTCTTTCATAAACTTTGCTTTTCTTCACAGGCCATTAGCTCTCTTAATATAGCCAAGGGAGTCTAGGTTTTGAAAGAAGTTTTTCTGGAATGTTCTATGGCAGACACACCTGACAGCAATAACTTAACTTGAGCATACTCTGAGAAAGACTCTATGGTCTGAGAAGAATGTGTGTTCACAGTTCCAAGCTACGGAGTCCAGAAGTGGCCAACCCAAAGATTTATAATGGAGCTACATTATCCATGAGGAATATCTGAACTCCTGGCCCATTCTGTGAACACAGGCCATATAGCGGATTAAAGCCTTTTGTTTTGGGTTAAATGAAGGTTGCCAGGTGGTTGTTAGGGGGAGAGTGCTAAGTGAAAATGCTGTATAAACCGCATGCTTTTCACAAATGGTAGTGTTTCTTCTCTATGTTTTCCTTATATGTAAGTTCTTCAACTCAATAACCCCTATGTCTTGCCGGCTCTAGGTCTCTTTTTGGCCTCTTGAACATAGTGCCATTACTACTGAAGTCAATAGGGGTCTGGCATGACAGATACCCTCTCTTAATAAACCTCTTGGAGTTGACTAGCTTTTTATGACCATTTCTTTGAACTTAAAATGGAACAGAGTCCCCAGAAATCCTGGCATGTTTCTGTGAGTTGCTGGGTGAGGGTTTAAGTAAGCGCATTCTACAGTAACTACAGGTGAACAGGAAAGGGCTATTAGTTTTCTACATTCTCACTGAACACATCAGAATGTGCATACAAAAAGCCCCAGAAGCTCTTAAAGAGAAGTATTTTAGGGTAGGAAAGATTGTGTGAATTTGTAAGAACCATTTTTATTTCTAAATTATTCATGGTTGAAATATTTATAAATAAGTATGTATTCCCTTTGTAACTATACACAACAAATAAAAATATTATTTAAAAAAAAACTCTGGTCTGATTCAGAGGCTTTTTAGATTAAAAAACATCATTCAAGAGAATGTGTTCAGTCCTTGCTGGTCTGATCTATATGTTAAACGACTAGACTTAAGAATAAAGAGAAGGTTGATACGCATGCCGCTACTTACCCAAAATGACTTTTTCTTCTCCCTCTACTCATTTTGCTGATGCAAATTACTATTCCCCAGTAACTAGTTGCTCTTATCAGCAACACAGAAATATAAGGCTTTTTGACCTAAAAGTCAAGCAACTGCCGAATACAACTTTGGTAGTCAGAGGCAGCCAGTTTATTAAATGGACTTAATTCAATAAAGAGCACATCAAATGTTAAAAATATTTAGTCCAGATTCAGTAAAAGCTGCAATTTCACATATAATTTAAAGGAGTGGGGAAGATTTTTTTTTATCATAATAATTTATTTGACCAAATATATCCAAAATATTATCATTTTAATATGTGATCAATATAGAATTGTTAATGAAGTATATCTTTTGGTACTAAATCTTGGCAACTCTGTCTATATTTTAAGTTTTCAGCACGTCAGTTCAGAGCAGCCTATTTCACGCGCTCAGTAGCCCCACACAGCCAGTGGCTGCCACACTTAAGTGCAGCTGTGAGGGCTCTGACTCCCTTGAACTAAGGAAGGTGAAGGGCCTGAAACACTCTTTTCTGCCAGAAGTGAGGGGACAGCCTCTGCCTCCCAACATCTCTCCTCAGCCCCAAGGGTAAGAGATGTTGTCCCTAGAAAGCAGGGGCTGCAAGAAGAAAGTGTCCACAGGTACCACTGCTGCCCACCTGATGCCCATCTTCCATCCAGAGATCAGACAGTAAACAAAGGATAACAAGGCCCTTCTAAAAGGAAACTCAATGTCTTCAGATCTGTCTACAGCCTTGACCTCCAAAGTGCAGATATGGAGGAAATAGATTAAAGGCGCAATTCTTATCTTGCTATTTGCTATTTGGCCTTGGCCCCAATGGTCAGGCCATGGCTGTTTCCTCCTGTGGTGTGGAGGACTATGTAATTTAAGCACGAATCACATGCATACATCTACATGCATTTCTGTATAACTCACCACTATCTTACAAGAGATCCAACTTTAAGTAAGGGGAAATAAAATCTGTACCTGTAGGGTGCCTTCTATTTGCAGGTAACTAGTAATCAACCTGTCATTGAATCCTGCCATCCCATTTGCACTGGGTATATGTATTAGTTAGCTATTGCATAACAAACCATGCAAGACTTATTAGCTCATGATGGAGCTGCTCAGCCATTTGGGCAGGGCTCAGCTGGGACATTCTTCTGGACTCAGGTGGGTTCCCTCAGGCATGTGTGGTCAGCTGCTGGTTGACTAGGCAGCTCTGGTTCTGGGTGTGGGTTGGCTGTCAACTGGAGCACTTTGGCTCTCCTCCCCATGGTATCTCATCCTCCAGCAGGCTAACATGAGCTTGCGGTCATGGAGATGGCAGGGTTTGCCAGTAATGGGACATTTCAGGAAATTTTGACTTTCCTCAAAATCCTCAGGGGAGTATTTTTCCTTTCAGCTCCAGCACCCTCTCACTGGGTCCTGACTCTGGGATCCCTTTCTCACCACCAGGTGGACAGGAGACCTGGATCCCCGTCCCCAGAGAAAATGGAGGCTTCAGGGCTTCCATGGAGGAGGGCCAGATTTTTATATTTACTTGTCTGCATTCTAATTTTGAATTCTCCCTTATATGTATAATTAAAAAGGGATTCAAGAATTTATTCTATAACTCTTAGACCACTCAGCCAAATAAAATTTCTACAAATCTATTAGCAAGAGAAGTTTCATGAACAGATTTATTTAATGAGAACTGTTGCTGATCTGTGGAATTCCATCCTTAACTCCAAAGAGTGGTGTGTTTGTGAGTGGAGTGGAGGAGTGGGTGGGTTGGAGTGGGGTGTTACTGTCTAACCTTTAGCCTAGTAAGGGAGGCCTCAAGAGAGCTACTTGGAGAATGTGAAATATGGCCCCTGAAATTGAGAGACACAGAGGGCTAGTGTCTGACCCAGCAGAGAGAATTACAGTGAACTGTGGAGTCAGGGGCTGACTTTCTTGGGTATAATCAAGAAGGGCTGATTCCTTTGATTGTAAAACTGGTAGAATGGAGCTACGTTGGGATTGGCCTGTGTTCCCAAAGTTGTTAGTGCAGGATATGTATCATCATTCCTACAGAGGGGATTTAGACTATTTGGAGAAAGGGAAATAACTGGCTTAGAGTTTTCTTAGACCTCTCCTCCAATTTAAGTGAGCTTCTAGAAGAAGGTCACAAGACCACAGCAGGAAAAGGCATAATTAAGTGTACCTCAGTATGCTCTAGGACTTGTGGAGGAGATATAAGTGACTACCTGTTAGAGGCCCAAGTCCCTGAAAGTTTGTGTCTTTCCACAGTCAGACTTTTTTATTGATGCTATTTCAATTATAAAAGCCATGAGCTGTAAGAAGGTCCAAAGGAAGTAATTTTCCTTAGTACTACCCATTCATTTGGTAGTCAGAGCCAAGGACACAAAGCTCTAGCCACTCCACAAGCCAGTCAATATTGCAAACCATATATAGTAGTACACTTAATCAACACATAAATATTATAGGCTAAAGATTTCAAACCAAAATAACATTTAACGTCAAGAGAAGGGTTAGGAAAATAGGGTTAATGAACCAATCTAAGGAGAGCAACATGGACAAGGAAAGTGTCCTGGGCTGATCAGGACGGATATCAACACTTTGCAAGGAAGAGTTTTTGATTTGAGCAGAGCCTTTGGTGGCAGATGCTGGGTGCTGATCACGAGTGACAGCAAGACAGTGTTTGTTAAGATGGCTATTTCGAGCTGGTGAAGTTCTACTTTTTTTATAGTCTCAGAGTCCTCTGGTGATGGCTGAAAGTAAAGATTGTGCCTGGTTATGTCCTTAATCTGGTCGGGTGGAGTCTCCATTGATTAGGTGAACATTTGGTCCCTTTTGGCATGATTCCTTTTGAAATATAAATGGAGTCTTTTTTTAAGATGTAGTTATTTATGTCAAGGGTGCTCTATACAACCTGTAATAGAGCTATCAACCTGGAAGTGATATCTCTACTCACTTTAAGGAAGCTATGACAGAAGTCCCCAGGGATATGAATTATTAAGGGAGAAAGAGTGAAATTCAAACATTCGCAGGTCTAGAGGGCTTAAAGCCAGCTTATGATGGTACCATTCAAATTAAAACTGTATTCTCCCCTGTTCTCTTCTTCCCTTCTTATTCCGCCTGGGCAGGAAGGACCATCCTACTTTTTCCCTACAGCAGGCTGCTAGCTGTAAGTAGATTCTAGGTAGAAGATAACTCAACAATACATACTAAATTGGAAAAAGATGATGGTATTCGTTCTCACAGAGTTGTATCTTGACTACATTGCAAGCTATGTTTAAATCAGTGGTGAAACATGCACCCACACCCCCCGTGGACTCAGGTTACCATCCCAGGAGTTTCCTCCTTTGCTTCACTTCGGGCCTATGGCAGTGTGTTTTGTTTGCTGATGCATACATCTTTACGTACAAAGCTATCGTAGACATTCACAGGCAAGCATACATCTAAATAAAAGGCTATAACATCATGTAATAAGTTCGTGTCCAGCCAACCAATTATCCCAGCTGGGCACCAGTGCCAGTAAATTAGAGTCGGCAGCTAGTCAACTTTTATTCAGAGTCAGCCATTCTTGCAACCTGGTGAGGAGTTCTGCTATTTACACACATTCCATCTACACAAGGGCCAAACTTCGTTTTGGTGAAGTAGTACCTCTGAAATTGACTTGGATCTCCAGGGCCACCTAGCCCATCCGTTGTGGAGTTCCTTTGCTTTTCCAGTCTATCAGCTTAGGCTGGATCAAACATTCCAATAAGGTTGCGCTGCTATGATCCAATACTCTGCTCTGCCCGCCTCCCACATCTCAGTGAGCACGAAGGCCAGCGCGGGCAGCTTGATGACGTCACTGCGTTCGAACGCGCCCCGCCCCTGAGCCCTCCTTGCTGCCCCGCTCCGCCCAGCTCGCCGCCAGGGGACGCTAGTGGGTCGAGTCTCCTTGGCAACAACTTGCTCCTCCCCCTCCGCCCCTTTAACCTTTAGGGTGCGCGAGTGCAGAGTCCCTCGCACTTTCTCCCTTTTCCCCTTCCCCGACCCCTCCCCTGGCGTTCAGTTCGGTCTGAACCGGAAGCGAAGATGGCGGCTGCTGGCGCGGCCTCGGCAGAGCTGGTGATCGGCTGGTGCATTTTCGGCCTGTTACTTCTGGTAGGGGAGGCGCTTGGAGTTTTCCCAATGTTTGCACAGGCGGAGGGAGGGAGGGGCTGGCCCCGCAGTTGGCCTCTCCGGGCCCCGGAGACCCTCTTCGCTCCGCCCGCTTTTAGCTTGGACTGTGGAAGGCTCCTTAGTGTTGGGGGCTAAGGCGGGCGGCGGGGGCAGGAGGGTGCTGATTTCCGGACGCTTTTGCTTTCTTTTCACTGATGACGTCTAAGGTTCCAGGGTCCTTTTTGAAAGCTCTTGCCCTCATCTCTGACTTGGGCAGTGGGGCCGATGGGGTTTGGAAGCGAAAGAGACTCTTGGGGTTGAGAATCATGTGGTGGCCTTTCGTCCCCTGTAAAACAGTGGCATAAGATGTGGGGCGGCAGCGCTGGATCTTTGCAAGTTAAGTAGGCGCTGGCGTTGTTTACTTGTCTACTTCTCTGTATGTTTTTTCCCAATGTTCCCTACCCTTGGGGCCACTGAGTCTCCAACGTTCTGTGCCCATTGTGTGATTCTGCCTTGATGACGTGAGTTGCTCGTTCTGACTTCCAGGTGTCATATTCTCTTCCAGTCTTTTTTTGATGGGAGTAGATGCCTGTGGAGGGCAGGGCTGTAGCCCTTTTTATTACCAGTATCGGTGTATATACGACTACCTGTTTGACCTCAGGTGCTTTCTTTTCCAACGATCTTATTTCTGTACATTTAGTGAGCAAAATGTAGACTGAAATGGCCCAAAGTGGCCTGGCTATTACTTCTCTATTAATATTAAAACCCTTTGGTTTATTTTATTTGAGAGTTCGATTTATTTCCTTTCATAACCTCTCTACCTTCTCAAAGCTTCTCTTTTCTCATCCTCCGAGCCTGTTGTTACTTTGTGTTCCAATGTATTTTGACCTTTTTGCATTGCAAAACAAAACAAAACGTCCAGTTCTGGAAATCAGTCTTGTTTGGTTTTACTTTAATTGTCAGATTCCAGTAGGTGTCTGGTACCTACGTAGTATATGTCCTAGTAAATTGTTTGCAGTAGAGACAAAAAAAAAAAAAAAAAGAAAAAGTAAAAACGGATGGTGTGTGAAAATTTAAGAAATGGATCCTCTTGTTACTGCCATCACTGTCACAGATTAAAAACACTGCCTTTACCCTGGAACATGTTACTCCTCTCTTGGGGGAAATGAAACCCTAAAGGTTGACTGTGGTCTCTGCAGCTGCCCAGTCCTATATTCGGAGAGCCCCCTGGCTTTTCCAGTCTATCCGATTCTGTTTGTTTAGAAGAAAATAAATAAGCATATAATGTATCAAAGTTAAGGGAGACTATCTCGGCAGTTATTGATTAATAAACATCCAAGGTACAGAAGTGGTGGTGTGAATTGTAAGAGGATGTAAATGAAAGAAAAAATGGCTTTAAGGAGGGTCTGGAGATAGGTAGGAAAACTGAAATTCTTGAAACATGTATTTTATGTACTGAAAGCCAAAGTATGACTATAAATAAAATAGGACTTAAGAAAAAAGATAAAAATATTGGAAGACAATGAGAGATGTGGTAGCGTTTGGACTGATGAAAAAAGGAATTTAAGTTGGCAATATTACAGCAAGAACTAATAAAATCAGAAGGGAATTAGGAGTTTGACAGTTGCATGTTGGTGTGGAAAAAAGCATTAGGAAGAGGATTCTTGTTTAAATTTCTGCAAATCTCTTTAAATCCTGGTTTAGAAGAAAGACTGGTTTCTTATGTTGGTTTCTACATTCAGTCTTTTGGGGTATGTTATTTTAGTCGAAGTATGAAGAAAATACAGCTGCAGTGATAGGTAGTCAGAAACAGAGGAGTATTTTTCAGGTAATCGTGGTGGATGTTCTTTTATACTACACCAAAGCTCAACAAGTGGAATCTTCTTAAAGGTCAGTTATAAGATGGAACCTGAAACCCTATCAATGAGCTTTTCATTCATTGTTGCATTAAAATCCATTAGCCCATCTTGCACTCTGAATGGATCTTTTACCCGTGCATGGTTTTATAAGTGATGCTTTGATCATTTAGAAAATATTGGTTTACTGAGTTATGCACATCTTTTAAATATGGATACATTTCATTACACAATTTCAAAATATCACATTTCATTTCTGATCTTGTCAGAAATGTCTCTGAAAATTCTAAGTATTGAAGGGTTGTCAAGCTCATAGTGGTGGATAGAAGTCTTTCAAAATCCAATTTTCATTTGAAAGTTTGACTCATCAATTTTATCAAATACTGTCAATTATTCTTTAAGTGATAGGTTCCCTTTGTTCATTTGACAAAATCTGCCAAATAGCGAAGTCTGAATAACCATAGTTCGGCAGTTGTTCTTTCAAGTAAAAATGATGTTGCTTGAAGAGTGGTTGGTTTGGCTTTCAACTCTAAACTTTTCCTGGAGACGGCCGTCACATCTTGGTATGCAGCAGAAGGACTTTATGTATGCATGCTTCATATTTTACCCCACAAACTATAAAAAAGAGTCAAGGATTAAAGTTCAATAAAATTAATTTATACTGCTTTGTGAAGCACAGTGTTAAATTGTACTTTTTTGCGCTTGTGGTGAAGAATACAGTGACTGCTGGTGCAGTGTGGTGCCACTGTCTTGATTCATGCTAATGCACCAGTAGCTTTACCTACCATGGCTATGAACCATGAGTGCAAATGTCAGCACAGTGAAAAAGGCAAATAGCATCTTAGTAATTATTATGAGAATAGTTTTCAACTTCTGAATCTCCAGAAAGGATTCTGGGGACTACCAGGCCTAGGGATTTCACACTTGGAGAACTTCGGCCAATCATCTATTAAAGAATCAGGACATGGGCAGGGTATGGTGACTCACACTTGTAATCCCAGCACTTTGGGAGGCTGAGGCAGGTGGATCAGTTGAGCTCAGGAGTTCAAGACCAGCCTGGGCAACATGGTGAAACCCCGTCTCTACTAAAAATACAAAAAATTAGCCAGGTGTGGTGGCAAATGCCTGTGGTCCCAGCTACTCGAAGGCTGAGGTGAGAGGATTGCTTGAGCCTGGGAGGCGGTTTCCAAAAGTGGTTGCAGTGAGCTCTGATAGTGCCATGCATTGCAGCCTGGGCAACAGAAACCCTGTCTCAAAAAAAGAAAGAAAAAGAATCAGGACGTGAATGTTGCCTACTTTTGTGATCTTAGGCAAAAGTAATGGACTTCAGTTTCTTCACACATAAGAAATTGTTAGATTTGGTCCCCCATGCCTGTAATCTAACTATGTCTGTCTTTACTGTATCAAGTCTAAACTATTCTGTCTAGCTCCAGTGTCCTCTGTAATTTGACTCACACCACCTTTAAATTGTATTTGCCATTACAATAGGATACTCTCTATTTTTGTAAAGTGAATTTATTCTTGTTCTTTAAAGTGTGGTCATCACCTGGGAACTTGTTAGAAATACCAAATATATGAACCCATTCCTACTGAATCAGAATCTGCAGTTTAACAAGATGCCAGACAGTATATCATCTATTCTGATTAGTTTAATAAAGATTCATCTCTTCTCATTTCTTCTTCTGCTCCAGTGGCTCTCAACGTTGGCCTTTCATCAGAACCACCTGGGGAGTTTTAAAATCTCAGTGTTAAGACCAATTTATTTTGAATATCTTGGGAGAAGCTGAGGGGAGTATTTGAAACTTTTCCTTATAATTGTTAACAAAGTTATATATTTGTTTCTTTTATCAAATGCTCTAATAACAACTACTAGTATTTGTTAAGCAGTTACTGTGGCCAGCCACTGTGCTAAACTATTTATATCTCATTTAATTTTTATGATCTGTTATGAAAGAAGTATTCTTATAGATGAGAATACTTGGTTTTATTTTACTGGTAATGATCAGTAATGATTGACAATATAAACAAAAAGCTCTTGAAGGTTATCAGTTTTAAAACCGTTGTAAAGGGATTCTGAGACCAAAAAGTTTGGGAGACTCTGGCTTAACTCTTCTGCCTGGTTGCCCTTTCCCAGCTTGTCTGCCTGATATTGGCAAAATCCTTTGTTTGTGGTAATACTTACAAAATGCGGGTTTTCTTTCATTCTTGAAATCCAATAGAAGATTTATTGGAACACTTTGTGTCAAGTACTGCTAAGAATAGAAGGATAAGGCTCAGCTTCCAAAGACTTCAAAATAAATTGGGGGAATGTTAAAAATATTTATGAATTCCTTTAAAAACAAGCCCATTTAAATTTAATGTAAAGTAACATTTTATGAAAAATGTTTCCCAAAAATCAGGTATTTGAGCCTAGATTTTTTTTGTTTGTTCTGAAGTCTTACCTCCCTTCTCACTCAATTTTTTTCCTATTCTGTCACCAGTTGAAAGGCCAGCAGTGTGAAGGAATGACAAACAGCAATTTGGATGGGTTTTAAATGCACTGTGCCAAATGACACTAGCCAGACTGAAAAGACAACATACTATATGAAGGCATTATGACGTTCTGGAAAAGGCAGAAACTACACGGACAGAAAACGGATAGTGGTTGTCAGGGTGATACTGGAGGGCTGAGGGAGATCTCCAAATGTAGGTGGGATCTCAACCCCAGCTGGTTTTCAGGCTCTTGACATTGTCATGAGAAGACATTCAAGGGGAAGTCAGAAAATGGTGAAAGTATGGAGATTTATTAAAGGGAAAAGTACCACTCAAGAAAGGGGAGAGTTGGCATCCTTAAGGGAGACACACACACGATGGGGTTTGGAGTTTCTTCCTTTTTGGGTTTCTTTAATCAAGGTATATAATCATGAAAATTCCTGGAAAAAGATAGAGGTTCTTGAAATTGTGGTGCCACCCATTTTTACATCAAATATGAGTGGTCTTGGAACTGCCATAGTGCTGGTAGGTGTGTGATTGAGCTTGTTAATGAGCATATGATGAGGTCCTAGGTGAAAGCTGGGTTAGATCCATTGCCATGTTAGGTCCAGTGGGTCTTAACTAGCTTGGTCCACACCCTGGTTTTTCAGGGTCTTATTATCCCGTAGTGTCTAGTCGCGTAAAACTGCTGCCTGGAATTTTTTTAACCCTTGTGAACATCCTGCATTATTCCTGTCTGAAGGGCTGGGGGCAGAGAGAGGGATTAACTACAACGGGACAAAGGAATTTTCTGAGATAATGGAATTGTTCTTGTATCTTGCTTGTGGTAGAATAATTTGGAAGCTGCAAAACTAGTTTGGTAGTTTTATGAGTTTCATTTAGGCCTCTAAAGTACAAGATGCTCAGAAAGAAAGTAACAGATGAATCTGTTGAAAAGTGAAAGGACAAAACAAGGTTTTTAAAAGTACCAGAGCTCTTACTTAGAAAAATGGTTCTCAAGATTGGCTCGAATTGAAATCCTCAGGCATTTAAAGTAGTGATGCCTGGAGGCGCCTTATTCTCCATTTATAGAGTTGATTGAGGAATTAGGGAAGGTATAAGGTACTTAAAAGTTACTCAGGTGATTCTGACTCACAGTCGAGGCTGAAATAACTTAGTCTCTGTCTGCAACTCCTTGTAATTGAGTAGAATAGAAGTTCTCAAACTATAGCCCTGGACCAGCAGCAACCTTACCTGGGGAAACTGTTACAAATACAGATTTTCTAGCTCCACTCCAGACTTCTTGAATCTGAAATTCAGAGGATGGGGCCTAACAATCTGTGCTTTAACAGTTGCTGCAAGTGATTCCAATGCCTCCTAAAGTTAGAGAATCATTAAGTCCTTTACTCTGTGATGGTCACTAGAATGGCATTGGTAAGTATTAAGAGTAAGTGGTTGACTAGAGATGTCAACCTCTACCTCTGAGTGAAGTGTTTTCACTGGCAAGCTTTTTGCTGTGCACATGTATCCATTTTCAGCATTGACTTTTCTTTGTTTAATGCTCTTTAAAATTTAAATTATAGTATAATATGATAATTGCATGGTGATCACTGGCAGTTAATCTTTAGCTGAATGCTATTCTTGAACTGTCAGAACAGGACAGAAGTTAATTTTCATCTAAGTTATATTCTGTAATGCTTCAGTAATAAGCCTAGGATAGAACAGTTTCTACTCATATCTCCTTTAGGTTGGAAAATTCTAGAGGGAAAAAAAAATATTCAAAGCTAGTTGTAACGGTGATGTGTGAAACTATTAATGGCTGCACTGTGTTTGGTGAGGAAATATGTAAGTGACCACTGTTATTAATAGTATTGTGGTTGTATGCCTATGTAATGTACTGCGTTCATGAAATAGGCTTTGAAAATTATACATCTTGGACAAGTTTTTAACAGATAGTGGGCTTTCCGTACATGACTAAAATAACCTTTATTTCACCTAAGGTTTCCTGCTAGAAACTTTCAAACACATGCAAAAATCAGATAAATACGTCGGGTAGTAACAAACATCTCTTTTTGTTCTGTTTCAGGCTATTTTGGCATTCTGCTGGATATATGTTCGTAAATACCAAAGTCAGCGAGAAAGTGAAGTTGTCTCTACCATAACAGCAATTTTTTCTCTGGCAATTGCACTTATCACATCAGCACTTCTACCGGTGGATATATTTTTGGTTTCTTACATGAAAAATCAAAATGGTACATTTAAGGTAAATATAATCTTACTTTGCAGGGTTTTTTTTCCTTTTAAATTTCTGGCACACTTAGCAGTACAATATAAATTGTGTTTTATTTTTGTATTTGGGAATGAATGAAAATGGAAATACAGCTTAGAGGCTGATAATGTGACATCTAACCTGATAGACTAGAAGCAGGCTTTTAATTGATGTAAGAACTATTATATTAATTCAGCAACCCTGCAGATTCTTTAAGTAATCATAATAGGTTATACTGAATACTAGCTCGGTTGGGAGACCCCCACCCAGGTGGTGCTGAAGGTAATGAAAGGCAGATACCCAGATACAATAGCAAAGTGGATCTATCCAGGGGGCCAGCAACCTATCAAACTGAGAGCCTCAGGGGCTAACAGTCTTCCAGGCTGAAGGCCCGAGCAGATTCTGCTCCATGTATTTAGTCTCTCTTAAACAGGTGATTCTTATTAATAAACAGGTTTTCTGTATTTACTCATAACTCATAAATACGCCAAGTAGGCAGCTGTTACCTGCCTTCCACTACTAACAAACTAAAAGGTATTCTTCACAAGGGGCCATGGGGGCAGAGTAAACTTAATGTTTCTCTATAAGGTTATATATTTTTCGCTGCTTGTAACTCCCTTGAAGCTTATTTGATTTGCATTAATGCAATAAATAAATAATTTAGAAGGGCTTTTGTTAGTGGCAGATCAGGATCCTAATCTCTGTTTCATATTGAGTACTTTGAGTCAGTATGGTACAGTGAATTCGGGTGGGAATTATAGGACCTGAGTTGTAGTCTTGACCCTTAACTGTCTGGCTGTATACCTTTAGCCAAACCACTTAACTATTCTGGACTTGAGGGTCCTCATTTTAAAAATGAAGGGTACGGACTAAAGGTTTCTGAGTTTCCTTTAAATTATGCAAATTACTTTTAGGTTTCTTACTAGCGCAACGTTGTATAACTCAGGAACTGTCTCTTTTTTGTTATACCCCAATATTTAGCTTTAGTACTTATATATTTGAATGAAATAATATTTCAGTTATCTTAGTAATGTGTGATTACAAAATAACTTCCTGAATTGGGCTAAATTGGGTAAATAATTTGTTTTTATATATTATTTTATTCTTTAAAATTTTATTTTATATTACATATATATAAAAAAATTGTATTCAAATGGAGGCTCACTCTGTTGCCTAGGCTGGAGTGCAGTGGTGTGATCTTGGCTTACTGCAACCTCTGCCTCCTGGATTCAAGCGATTCTCATCACCCAGCCTCCCAAGTAGTTAGGATTACAGACGTGCAGCCACCACACTTGGCTAATTATTTTTGTATCTTTAGTAGAGATGGGGTTTCACCATGTTTGCCAGGCTGGTCTTGTACTCCTGACCTCAAGTGATCCACCCACCCGGCCTCCCATAGTGCTGGGATTGCAGGCATGAGCCACCATGCCCGGTCTAAATAAGGCAAATAATTTGAAAATATTTTTGTAGTTAAAGTTAAATTTATTCTAGTTGCTGTGAAAATTAGATATATTCCAATTGCTGTGAAAACTACATTTTTTTCTGTACATCATTTATTTAGCAAGTGTTATTTGAGTACTTAGTGTGTGCCAAACACTGTAATGTTATACAGATAGTAACTAACATCTATTGAATATTTGCTGTGTATCAGACTCTATTTTAAGTGATTTATATTTAGTCACTTCCTTTGATCTCTCAAACAATCCTGTGAGGTAAGTAGTATTATATAGGTTTTTCATGGGTGAAAAATCAAGGTTCAGAGAGGTGAAGTAACATAGCCTGTAAGTGCTGAAGCTGGGATTTGAAGGTCTGCAGTCTGGTTCCAGAGGGCTTTGTTCATCAGGTTTCTTGGGAAGATGGCTTCTAAACAAGTATGAGGTATTTTCAGGTAGTTCAGTAAATAGGATATCTACCATTTGAGTCGAAACATTACTTCTAGAGACAATGACTAGTTTTAGTGGTATTGGGTTTTCTCTGCTTTTTAATATTGGGCAAGAAGAAATACAGTTTAATAATGTTAGACATAGATAATTAAATGGTTGATTGTAACATTACGAGGTCATTTTCTCTGAGAAATAAGTGGTCTTTTAGGATTAAATTCTGTAAAAGTGTTTAATTTCTGTGGCTTCGTATATAGCTATGTTTCTTGGATAAGAGATTTTGACATTTTCAGAATGTTTGAATATTCTTTTTATTTAAAAATAATGTGCAATTCCAAATGTACAGTACATAATTATAAATTTCTAGTATATTTTTCTCTCTGAAAGCTGTTAAGGTTAAATAGATAAGGATGTATATGTATTTATGTGTATTTTACTGTATAGAAGTCTTATAATTATCCCTGGTATAATTATTTTTTAAATAGGAGATTTTTTTTTTTTAGTTTAGAACTTAGGATGTTTGATTTATTTAGATTTTGTGGGAAAATGTTTCATCTGTAAATTTCTAAAGTATTTTCATGAAATTATGAACTTCCTGTTAGATTAAGTATTGTTTTGGGCCCATGCTTAAATTAGTGGTCACTCCCTGGGAAATAGGTTTGTTTTGTTTCTTTGTTTTTGATGTTTAAATCTATGAGATTGCATTTTACTTTTTTGAGCAAGATTTTAAGAATCCATTCCCTAACGAAGCAAAAATATCACTAAAAATTTGGGTGCTTGTTTTAATACACGTGCCTTAAAAGAAAGCAAATACATGCGGTAGTTAATGCACTTTATATTTGACACCAATATTTAGAAGGGGAAAATATCTGTTAAAGTTTTTCCCTCCACTTTTTAAAACTTTGTTTCATTGTTAGGATATTAGTTATTCAGCAATTGTTGGTTCTCTTTTGTTATTATTTTGAGACGGAGTTTCGCTCTTACTGCCCAGGCTGGAGTGCGATGACGTCACCTTGGCTCACTGCAACCTCTCCACCTCCTGGGTGCAAGTGATTCTCTTGCCTCAGCCTCCTGCATATCTGGAATTACAGATGCATACCACCACACTTGGCTAATATTTTTGTATTTTTAGTAGAGGCAGGGTTTTACCGTGTTGACCAGGCTGGTCTCAAACTCCTGACCTCAGGTGATCCACCCGCCTTGGCATCCCCAAATGCTGGGATAATAGGCATGAGTCACTGTGCCTGGCCTTTTCCTACTTTTCAATTTAGTCTCAACTAGAGACTAAGTTGTCTCTAATTCTGATTGCTTTTAGCTTAGATAATGTATCAGTTTTTTCTTGGTAGTTTTTTTGATACCTTGCAACATTCTGTGTGTCTGTATTTTCCCTTCTGATTTTGTGGGGCACAGTGAGGATTAGTGAAATTCATGAGTTTTTAATTTGAAACTGGACTATTTGCTGACTCTCAAAAGTAGAACTGAAAAAAAAATTAAAAACGTTTTCCTGATAAACTCTAGACAGTAGTTTTTCCTAAAGTTATTGCTGAATTCTCTTCAGGTGCCTAGTGAAAGATAAGTTTAAGTATTTAAGAATTAATTCTTCAGACTTCATGCTACAATTGTAAATTTAGTCATGTTAGAGTAAAAAGGATGCCGCTATAGTTTTAGCCTATTCCAACCTTATTTGTAAGGATAAATGTACAAGTTGACATTGTTTTCCATGATGAATGATATTGTATCTTAATATTTATAATGTACATTTTAAATGTACATTGTATTATTACATTCTATTAAATGTACATTTAAATTCCTAAATGGATATATGCATTCTCTAATTTTCTCCACTTCCACCTCAGATATTTTGAAGCTTCTTTCTAATCATGGACTTGGCTTGCAAGGTATAATTATTTGGAAACTCCACGTATCAATGATTGCTAGCATTTTGCTTAAAGAACAGAAAGTGCACAGGCTTTTCTGTGAGCAGGCATTCAATGCTAGTTTCTATATTTTTGTTTTAGTTATGCTTCTAACCTTCTCTGCCTTCTTATGGCAGGGATATGTTATAATGCCCGAGTTCTTTCTGTTGACCTGTCTTTCAACATATGGCATTATTAATAATTTTAGCTAATTTCCTTGTTTCTAGCTGTTTTCTACAATAATTAACTTTTTAGATAACAAAAAAAGAACCTTTAAAAGCACAACTGGAAGTGCTGTCTTTAATAGTCTTTGATAGTTGGCCAAATAACATTGGATGATGATATACATGATGTATACTGGTCCAATGGGGGAAAAAAAAGAAATTGACACTAATCCGAATAAATATTCTTTCTTTACATAATCTGTAAAAATAAAAACAATTAGTTGATATTAAGGTATATCATGAAAACATTTAGTGTTTTGGTGTTTGTTCATATCTTACTCTTGTCCCTAACTGTGAATCTCTTTACAGCCTGTTATTATTAGATTTCTGGGCCAAACTCTACTGCTCTCTCATTCCTGTTTTTAAATGGGGGGAATTGTATCTTAGAACTTTGGGCTCTTTATCGAACCTTAACTATATATTTATTTACTTAATACTTACTAAGTATGTAATAAGTGGCTGACCATTAATCTCCAGGTACTGGAGATTAATCATTAAAACAAATGAGGTTGCTGCTCTCCTGGAGCTTAGTCTGCAAGGCCACACTAATAGTCAATAAATAAAATAAGGTAACTTTATAGGCATAAATTCTATGAGGAAATATAGCAGATTGATATGAGAGTCTAGTCAGGTTATGAGTGTTTGGGAGAGAGAAATAAGAAGGCAAAACTGCTGAGGTTACTTGCCATGATACCTGGATGAGGAATCAATTAGTAAAGAGCCAGAGGGAGCGAGCCTTTAGGCAGAAGCAGCAGCAAATACAGAGGCCTTTAGGCCGGGATGAAGTTGGCTTATTTGGCTGAAGTGTACTGTTGAGAGTTTTGCTTTGGTAAAAGCTGAGATCCAAAATAAGGCAGGGGCCAGATTGTTTATGACTTTTCAGTCATATTAATACGTTTAGATTTTCTCCTAACCACAATATGAAGTTAATGGAGGTAAAAGATATAGGTGACTTGGGCTAGAGTGGTGCTAGTGGAGAAAAATGATTAAAATTGGCATTTATTTTAGAGGTAGAGCTGCTGGAATTTGCTGATAGATTAGATATGGGGCGGCAGGTGAAGGAAAAAGAAAATCGGAGCACCGGTGCCTAGGTTTTTGTATACCTTAGAGAAATAGGGATACCTGGAGGAATAAGAGGCCATATGCACGTGCATGGGCAAGTGAGGGAGTGTAGAGAAAAGAGTTACATTTTGGACAGCCTACCTTCAAAGTGTGTACTGTACTGTCTATCCAGGTGGAGGTGTTAAGTTGGGAGTTGAAGCTCCGGGAAGAGCTTAGGGCTGGAGAGAAGTATTAGGGAAGGAACATATGGATGATATCTACAGTTATGGACTGAGTAGGAGCTAGGAAGACTGAGTAGTCAGAGAAGCCCTGACATCGGACCAAGGACTGGGATTCTCTATTGTGTAGAGGTCAGATGAAGGGGAGAATCTGCAACCTGAGAGATGAGAAAAACACAGGAGGGAGGCTTTGTGGAAATCAGAAGAATGTGTTTCAGGAAGAAAGAATGATAGCTTTTTCCAGTGATGCTGAGAGGTGAAGTGAGTGGAGTAGAGAAGTGACTGGTGGTTTTGGTCAGTGGTGACCATGAAGGATAGTTTCAGCAGAGCAGTACGGTGATTAGGTTGAGTGGGTTAGATGTGGACAGAGAAGCAAGGAAGAAGTGATAGGGAATGCTGACAACTTTTCAAGAAGTTTTTGTTCTCTGAAAGAAGAGGAGTTAATGGAGGTATTTTTATTTGTGGTGGTTGTGTATCTCTTTGTGTTTAATAATTGCTAGACTTTGTATACTTTAGAATTCAGTAGAGTGAGAGAAATTTTTGAGGGAAGAGAAGGTATCATTGCAGGTGCAGTGTCCTCTGGAAGGGTGAGGGTTCTCAAACACAAATGTTTGGGGGTAATAGGAGTATGGGCACTTCAGAGGAAAGAAGGTCTAGAATTTGAATACAAATGGAAGCAGGTTTTAGATTTAATAGTAAGTTGAGTGAGCTCCTGGCTTGGCGATGCAAATTATTTTAGAGACCTCTAAGTCAGTATTTCTCAGTAGTGGACATTTTGCCTTAGATCATTCTTTGTTATGGGGGCCTGCTCTGAGAATTGTAGGTATTTAGTGGCATCCTTGACCTCTTATCTCCTAGATCCCTGTGGGATACTGACTGTGCCCACCATGTCTCTGGACATTGTCAAATGCCCCATGGGGTTCAAAATGGCTCCTGAATGAGAACCATTGTTCTAAGGTGAAGTTATCAGGTAAAAGTGAGGAGAATCATGTGGGAGTATTGGGTTATGCAGCAGGTTTCAAAAGTCAGCTTGAATAATGGGGAATGGAATTTACATATGCCACCAATTACATTCTTGTTCTGTGGAATTCATATCCTTGTCTTCTGAAATATTCTTCTTTAATATTCTTTATTTAGTTCTTGATTGTCTCACATTCCTTTTTGTCCTAAATGACTCTGAAGTTCCTTTTAGTTTCTACTTTGAGAGGCAATAGTTTATAAAACATATTAAGGTCATAGTGGTTCCCAAAATTAGAAGGAAAGTTTTACAAACTAAGCTCCCTTGACAATATATCAAGTATCTTGGAGCCAAGAGAGTACGTAAAAGCCAAATACACTAATAGTACTTGAGTGATGTTGTATATTTTACACATATTTGTAGCTTTAAAATAGTAACAGCGATACTCTTGTTACCACAAGAACTGGTTAGGCAAGAGATCCTTATAGAGTAAAAGATGCTAAATTTTAATGATTCTTTTGATTCAAATTAACCTTCAGACTTTCTATTTTTAATATATATTGTTTGAGATTGGGATTTTGTCCAATTTTAAACTAATTTTTAAGTGATTCTCAGTGGAGACATTACTACCTCCTGGGGCTGTCTTGGAAATTGATGGGAAGTTTGCAAAACATGTAAGAAGTAAAAAAAGATAGTCATCATTATTCTCTGGCCCATTGATACATTGTTCTTAATTTACTCATCCTCAAAATCCTTTTAGTTCAGGCATGGTGGCTCATACCTATAAACTTGGAAGCTGAGGCAGGCAGATCACTTGAGTCCAGGAGTTCAAGAACAGCCTAGGCAACGTGGTGAAACCTGGTCTCTACAAAAAATACAAAAATTAGCTGGACATGGTGGCATGCACCTATGGTCCCAGCTGCTCAGAAGCCTGAAGGTGGGAGGATCACCTGAGCCCGGGAGGGTCTAGGCTGCAGTGAGCCATGATCATGCCATTGCACTGCAGCCTGGGTGACAGAGTGAGACCCTGTCTCAAAAGCAAAACAAAACAAAGCTTACAAAAATCCTTTTAAACTTCTGTTTGGATACAGAAGTAATCACTGAAGAAGCACAGCTCTTACGAATTGAAGCTTTGATTATGGACATATTCATTTGGATAATTGAATCATTGATGAAAAATTTTTCCATCATTGCGGAGAATTCTCTCCAGTGCTTTCCCATTCTATGTGGTAAGCACTACTTAACATTTTCTTTTCATTTATTTTCTATAATATCTTTGGGTATTTCTTTCATTACATTTTTTTAGACAAAGATTACATGTGTTAAAACTGTTGATTGTGATTTGTTTTGTTTACCTCTACTCAAAAGCGCTTCATGGATATCTATCTGTGCTAGTTTAAATAGGTCCCATTGTTTTTAAACAATCCTACACTGAATATTGTTGGGTAAAGGACTCTTGGGCAAAAAACAATAAATGTTACTTGGTACAGGCTCTGATTTGCCCTGACAAGGGTCAGCAAGTGCTCAGGTTCTTTTGTAACTTGATGGAAACTCTCCCAAAGTGCGGGTGCTTTAGTAGAGGTATATAACCTCCCAGTCTCTCTCTCTCTCTCTGTTTTTTTCTTGAGAAATAGTCTTGCTCTGTTGCTCAGGCTGGACTGTAGTGGCATGATCTTGGCTCGCTGCAACCTCTGCCTCCCAGGTTAAAGCAATTCTCATTCCTCAGCTTCCCAAGAAGCTGGGATTACAGGTATGTGCTACCATTCATGGTCTCAAACTCCTGACGTCAAGCAATTCCTCAGCCTCCTAGAGTGCTGGGATTGCAGACATGAGCCACTGCACCTGGCCTCTTCTCTCTTCTTATATGGCAAACAGAAGAATGGTCTTGCGGGTAGAATAAATACCTTGGACTTGGGTGCCAAGTAATATGAGCTGAGTAGGTACAAGTTGTTCACTGAGTGCTAGGACATACCAATTGCTGACCACCTGGAGACTTTGGGTCTCATAGTCCCATGAGTAACAGAATTTGGTACAGCTTCTGCTGTGTGGGAACGGTAGGGCCCATTTGGGCTAGCTTATAGCTTTGTAAGAGATCCTGAGGTAATTTGTTGGACAAGTAGTATTGTCCAATGAATAAAATATCTATGTACTAATATCCATCCTAATTTGAGTGAATATTTTTAGGATCAATTCAATAAAGAATGTCTACATGGTAGACTATCTTACTGTGTAGCAGATGTCTTTCCCTCCATATTTTGACACTACTGGATGTTATCGTTTTAAATTTTGCCAATAGGTAGGTGAAAGGTTATATAATAGTAGATTTTCATGTTTTATTAGTAAAGTATAATAATTGGGAAATTCCTCCTTGTTAGTCTTTTTCAAATTTATTTCTGGCCCTAGTCTATCTGTTTTTTCAGATAATTTTTAAAACCAATATGTTGATATTCTCCGCCTCTTAGCACAATGGGATTTTGATTGATGATATATATTGATTTTAAGATTAATTTGGATGGCAATTGGTATTTACAATCTTTACATGTGGGAACAGGTGACTTTCTATTTATTAAAATTTTTTATATTCTATGATTTTATTTTTTATATTTTTGAGACTGAGTCTCACTGTGTCACCCAGGCTGGAGTGCAGTGGTGTGATCTTGGCTCACTGCAACCTCCGCCTCCCAGGTTCAAATAATTCTCCTGCCTCAGCCTCCCGAGTAGCTGGAATTACAGGCATGCGCCACCATGCCTGGCTAATTTTTTGTATTTTTAGTGAAGACGGGGTTTCACCATGCTTGCCAGGCTGGTATTGAACTCTTTTTCTATTTGACGTATTAAGGGTTTGTTACTATTCCTAATTACTGTTAGGAACTTACTGTTTTTATTGTGCTTTAGGTATCAAGGATTTGCCTTTGTAGAAGTAAGTTTGGATTATTCTACATTTCTTTTTATCTTTTATTCATTTATCAGTAAGAAATTTATAGCTACTCATTGCTAGAGGTGTTTATGGGCAAAAAAGGAGAAAAGAAAAGAGAAATCCTAAGTTATCTTAAGATATCCTTTTTTACAAGTACTTGTAGAATGTTGACACTGACTTGAGCTCTTAAAGTGTTTATAAAAAATTGAGCTGGATTCTAAGTTGTGCTTTTCTACTTAATAGAGTGGTAAGTCCTTTAGACTCTCCAGGTTTAATTTTTCACATGCACAGAATTTAGGATATAGGCCAAAATACTTAACATTGTACCTCAGTTCTGACATAGTAGTGTATAGATTTTTTTTCTATTGGAAAGATTAATTTGAATTATATTTTCTACGGTTAGTAATTTGAACAACACTTGTGTGGGATAAATGCAAGGATTAGACTGATTTTTCATGTAGTTTTTTTAAAAAATGTGTAATATGCTCAAATATGTTCTTTCTGAAGTACAAATGATGTTTGTTACTCTCTGCATAAAATTCACCACTATTTTTCATTGCTCTTAGGACAAAGTCCAAAATACTCAGCATGACTCACAAGTCCCTGTCATATATGTCCTTCTCCTCCCTCTCTCCACCTGCTTTCTCATAACCTTTCCAAAAACTCAATTGAGTCTGTATTTAGCTTCTTGAAGTATTTTTCAAATGTTCCATGTTCTTTTCTCCCTTCTTTCCTTCCTACTGTTTTCTCTGTTTCCCTGAGATCATTCTCCCTCCTTTCAGGTCTCAGTTTAGTCATTTTTGAGAAGCCCTTCCTGATTTTCAGTCTGAGTTAGGTGCCTTTTGTCTTTGTGCTTTTCCAGAATTGTGTTTTCTTGTCTCAGCATTTACATGTTGAAATTGTCTATTGTCTGTCTCTCAGTTATTGAAGACATAGATTGTTTTTATTTGAGTGGATAGATTTTGCAAGTGATATTCAGTCATATTAAAACCTAACTCTGTTAGGCAAATGTGTGTTTCATTAATATTTTTGTTGTTTATTTTAGGACTGGGCTAATGCTAATGTCAGCAGACAGATTGAGGACACTGTATTATATGGATACTATAGTAAGTATCTTTCAGTTTCTTTTCCTATTTGGGCTTCTAACCAAAATACTACTTGATGAGTGGAGAACCCCAGGTTCTTCCTCTCCCATTGAATTAGGAAAAACGACACGGACACACGTGGAGTTGTTTTAAGGAGCAGGGAGTTTAATAGGCAAGAAAGAAGTGGGGAGAAAGAAAGAAGAAGTTCCCCTGTACAGAGACAGAGGGAGGGGACTCCAAAGCCAAGGGAGGGAACCCCACCTGCCATGGATACCAGCCAGGTATATGAAGAGGGTAGAGGGAGGTGGTTTGGTTTGCATAGGGCTTGGGACATTGGCTTGACCAGGCATGTAGTTCATGTAGCCCACAAAATAAAAACTGGCCCTCCCACCCTATCCTTTTAATATGCAAATACAGGGTGCCATGATGTGCTAAACTGGTGAGGATATGTGGGGGCAGCCATGTTGCCAGGAACATGTGGGGCCAGGGCAAGAAGAAGAGGGCGGGAATCGCCATGTTTGGGTGGACCCAGTTTCTAGTGGTCTGCATTTGCATATCAAAGGTTGCCAGTCTGGCTCTTTTCTGTTCTTGTTGTTTAAAAAAATTTTTTTTTATTATACTTTAAGTTCTAGGGTACATGTGCGGAACGTGCAGGTTTGTTACATAAGTATTCATATGCCATGGTGGTTTGCTGCATCCATTACCCCGCTATCTGCATTAGGTATTTCTCCTAATGCTGTCCCTCCCCTAACCCCCACCCCCTGCCATCCGCCCAGCCCTCCACCCCGTGACAGGCTCCTGTGTGTGATGTTCCCCAATCTATGTCCATGTGTTCTCATTGTTCAACACCCACTTATGAGTGAGAACATGTGGTGTTTCGTTTTCTGTTCTTGTGTCATAAACTGACTTTTCTATTGAAATATAGTCACTTTAACTCACAAATCTGCATAATTTTTCTTGCAAACTGAAACTCAACTTTTGAAAAAGTCAGCAAGATAAAGACTCTTATCAGAGTGACTGTGAGACACAGGCTTCTCACAGAGGTGCATGCGTGCACACACACACACACACCCCTTTGTCAGGCAAATGGAAATGCATTAATGTAGGTCATTAAGTTATACTTTATATTTGTTAGTCCTTACCAGTTTAGATGCCTAAGGCCACTTCATTTATTGAGTTCTTTAAATAAATCCATTTTAAGTAGTCATTTATGTTTGGGCCAAATCCCATGCTGAAGTGATCCTCCATGCTCTCCTTTGAGGGTGATTACTTTCATCTATACAAAGACTTTTTGGTGGCATATAATAAGAATAAGAACATATTAAATTCGTTAATGTTTTTATTTTGTGAACTCTCTATTTTAAACTTTTTTTTTTGCTTTCTCATCTGAAAGTGAATCTTATAACAATTTGTACCTACAAAATAATAGAATTCTGTGGTTCCTTAATAAATAACAGAATTTGGGTAAAGGAGGAAAATTATGTATATATGGTCAACATAACTAAAATTATAGAAACAAATATCTTCCAAGAGGGGAAAACCTATCATTCAAAGTACACAGTGGCTATGACTTTCCAAAGAGACATATTTCAGTTAGCATATAAAATTTAAGTTGGTGATTCTTATCTAACACAGGAGAATTTTAATCCAAATTCAAAAATGAATTTCACTTGCAAACACCATTGTATATTCAACTATTGCAAATTATAACTGTCTTTCAACTGGTAAGAAATATACTTTTTAAGAATTACCTTATGTAATATGCAACAATTACCTTTATATTAGGCTTTAATTAGTTTATAGCATTTTCTTCTAAATTATCAGTCCTAAAGAAAAGGCTTCAGCAAAGATTAAACCTAAAAATAGTTGCATTCACATTTACTCAGAAATATGGAAAAATAGTTCATTTGTTTTTCATTCATTTCTATCCAGATGGTTTTCTTGACTTCATTTCCTACAGTGTCTCTAAAGCAATATATCTGAATATTTCTCGATGTTTTACTTAATTTTTACAACACAAAGCTTTCAGTAGTGAACAAAGATAGGTAATTATCTAAAAGATATCTCTGCATTTTCTTGCCAAAGTCATTTTTCAGAAGTGCTTTGTTGTTACAAATTATAGCCCATTGGAATACTATTTCCTTTTAATTAAAGAGCAGTCTGATTTCTGTGAGACTTCATAATAGGCTTGAGTTAAACAAGACCATTATTTCAAAACTTTCACAGCTAAACTGACAGAAAATATCTAAAATTTTAGAAGTTTAAAAATTGTGCCCAGGGTGAAGGAACCAGTTTTGTGGACCCTAAAATTTATATAATTTGTGGGAGGTGGAGTTCTAAGAAAATACAATAGAAGAAATACATAATTAGGCCAAGGAAGAGGTCAATGAGGGTCCCTAAAACTATATTCTTTAGCTTTTTGGTTAACTTACTCTGGCTACCCATTAAAAACATACCTAAAGTGTTTGTTTTAATACAGGTAAAATCACCAACTCTATTAATATATTAACTCTTCTATCATATTTCAGTAGATAGAAAATTAAAAATTATAACCATTTCTAAGATGAAAAATATGCTATGTGCTGATAGAGGCCATGTTGAAAAATAAAACTTTATTACAAACCAAAAATTTCCAACCATCATCTCCTCCTTTCAAATCCTTAGGTAAGAAAAGACCAAATGGCAATTTTTCATTTTTGTTGTTGTTTTGTTTTAAATCTAGCCATGCAAATTAAAATCCACTGGTCTTTCCAAGTGTCAGTAAGTCTATAATCATATGGTAAAATCTGAGGCTATACAAATTTTGAAGTTGTAAAGGAAAAAAGGGCTTGTCTTGGAGTTAATTAAACTGAGAGCCAAATTATGATTCTGCTTTTTACTAACTCTATTACCTGGGATATAATTTAATCTTTCTTGAATTGAGTTGTCTCATCTGTAGAAGGTAGAACCATAACCGCTACTTGAAAGTAGTGTTGTAAAAATTATAGATAAATATGTACAATTTTTGTCATGAGAGAGATTATGTAAATAGTAGTTTCAAATACGATAATTATCTTTTGTAGTATCCTTTAACACTAACTGCCTACAGATAGTTTTACTTTAACCGTATATTTATGCACAAATGATCAAAGCAACTTCAAACACTGTATGTGACTTACTCTTATGAGTATTTTAGGAATATGGATAGGTTGTGTCTGGCATGATTTTGTTCATGATTCAAATCAGTTTGGCTAAATGGGCTAATCCAAAAATCACATTCAAGTGAAAGTTAAAATTGTCCTCACATTTTTTTCATATTCTAGAAGAAACCAGAGAGACTTGTGACTTCTGCTTAAGATGCAGAAGGCTTAAAAACCATTACTTCTACTTCTACAACAACAGCAAATTTACCACTTTTCTGGACCCATCAGAAAGTTCACATCAGGGCAAAAAACTAATCTGAAAATCTAAAGAGACAAATCCCGAGAGAAGAATGATATGAAAAGAATTACCTGAAGCCAAAGAATATGGAGAGAAGAATTCAGTTACAATTAGTAACCTATTTCTGAAGTCCAGATGTGGGCAGGAATGAGAATATAGAATTTCTGGAAGCTACAGGTATTAGATGAATTCACACTAACACAAGTACTCTCCTCCAAAGACCTAAATGATGCTCACAAAAAGCACTAGGTAGGGATCACTCATAGTCTGAGAAAACTTCCCCTATAGTGTCAGTGCTAAGAAGGAAAACAGCAAAGTAGAAAAGGTACAAAGTTCTGCCTGAACTCCAATGGGACACTTAGGGTAAGACAGTGTTTAGTAGCTGGGGTTAGGGCAACAAAATCTTGTTGCCTTAGGGTACTGACGAATAACCACTGAAGATGAGGAGAGGAGATTAAAAAAGTAATTCTCTATTTCTGGGGCTATGTCATTGGGCCATACATCAAATATCTCAACAGGCTTTTTTCTTGTAGAAATTGACAAGATGGTTTTACAATCTGTGTAAAGACAAATGAACTCAATTAGTCAAAAACAATTTTGAAGAAGGAAAAGTCTGAGGAATCATGAGAACTGATTCTTAGACTTATTTTTAATCTACAGTAAAGACAATTCTGTGTTGTAAAAAGGATACATCTATAGACCAATGAAAATGAATAACCAATTCAGAAGTAGACTTACACAAATATGTTTAATTGATTATCAATAAATATGTGAAGAAATTGAGTGGAAAGGGATTGTCTTTTCAACAAATGGTACTAAAAACAATTTGAATACCCGTAGGAGAAACATAAATAACTTCCATTTATATATATGTAAAAAGAAGATAAAATTTCAGAATTTTCCAAATTTATTATGCCAAGAGAAAAAGTTAAGCTTTGAAAACTGATTCACATAACATAGTTGTTTTCTTTTTGTGCGTGACTGTTGCTTCTTGACCTTTGTGTTGAGATGTTATACACTGGCCAGGCTCCCTATTCTTTATTCAAACATAGGCCAAATGATGGAAATAGAGACCTTTGTGATTGTTACCTCTTTACAATAGAAAGTTAAGCAACTCCTTGGTGTGTAAGCAATAGTAGCCAATCAAATCTTATGTATACATGTTTGCCTTTGTATGGGAAATGTAATTCTGATTAGCACTTCATTTTTGACCGTGCAAATTATCTTCATCTTTCCCCACACCAAGAGCACTGATCACCATTCTTTGGTGTAGCTCTGCTCCCCTGACAGCTACCCTCATACTTTATACTTGAATAAACTGTTTTAACTGGATTCTGAGCCTTTGGGTTATTATAAATTGATACATTTTACCTTGTATCAAAATTAAATAAAATGGATTATAGACATGATACATTAAAAAACTGATTGGTAAACTGGACATCACCAACATTTAAGACACTGGCTTTTCAAAAGACAAGGATAAACGATAAAAAGACAAGCCATAGAATAAAGAAAACATATTTAAACTATGTATCTCATAAAAAACTTGTATCCAAAATATATTAAAAACTCCCAAGTCAATAATAAAAATACAAAATATATAAAAATATTTTAATAGATATTTTGCCAAAGAGTATATAAGAATACAAAGTAAACACTTAAATGATGCTCAATATAATTAGTAAGGAAATGCAAATTAAATCCAAAGTGAAATTGCACTACACTTTTATTTTAATGGTGAGACTAAACTGGATATGAAGCGCTGGTGAGAAGGCAGAGCCAATAGAATGCTCATATAATTCTGGTAGGAATAGAAAACTGTATACCACTTTGCAAAACATTTTGGTAGTGTTTGTTTGTTTGAGACAGGGTCTCCCTCTATTGCCCTATGGGCACTTTGCTCACTGCAGCCTCCACTTCCCAGGTTCAAGCAATTCTCCTGCCTCAGCCTCCTAAGTAGTTGGAATTATAGGCGGCCACCACCATGCCCAGCTAATTTTTGTATTTTTAGTAGAAACAAGGTTCTAACATGTTAGCCAGGCTGGTGTCAAACTCCTAACCTCAAGTGTCCACCTGTTTTGGCCTCCCAAAGTGTTGGGATTACAAGCGTGAGCCACCACACCAAGTCTTGCAGTTCTTTATATATGCCTCATTATATAAGCCAGAAATCTTACTCCTTGATATTACTCAAGTGAAATGAAAACCTATTTTCACATAAAAACCTATATATCATGGATGGGCTCAAGGAATAGTCAACAGAAAACCAGTTATATCAAGCAGCTAGGTCCAGGAGTCCTCATAATTTTCAAAGGCCTGGGATCCTTCTCTGCTACCCAGAGACACTAGTGTCCTAGCCTGGGAAGGCCCTTCCACCTTCAAAAGCAGTACCAGCAGGAACCAGTGGGATCCACAGTGGCAAAACGTAAACCAAGCAGAACAAACTAACCAGGCAAAGTTCTAAATTTGATAATATAGCCCATAAAAGTAGGCCAGAATGTGCATCCTACACCTAAATAGGCTGACTGCCTGCCAAAATAAAGAAATTATATGAGAACCTAAATTATTGTTAATATTGTCAACATTATTGTCAACAATACTATTTGTGGTATTATACTATAGTTTCATAGAATGTTACAATTAGGGGATAGTAGGCAAATTGTACACATGATCTTTCTGTGTTATTTCTTACAAATGCATGTGAATCTAAATTTATCTCAATTAAAATGCAAAACAAACACCCTATACATTAATGTATATATAGTAACTTGGTTTGTAATTCTTCCAAACTGGAACAAACCCAAATGTTTCTCCACTGTAGAATGTATTAAAACAATGTGGTACATCTATACAATGGAAAGCCAGTTAGCAATAAAAAGAAAAAAATTACTAATACATGTAACAGCATTTTAAAATCTCAAATCTATTTTGCTGGGTCAAAGAAGCTAGACCCAAGAAGCTGTGTATATAATTTCACTTATAGAACATCCTTATAAAAGCAAAACTATAGGTCAATAAAAACCAAGGCTGAGGATGAGGGCAGTGGTTGATTATTAGAGGCATGGTAAAATTTGGAGGAATAGGAATGAAACTTTTGTGATATTTTGTTCTATATCTTGATTGTGGTTTCAATTACATAAATTTACACTTTTCAATACTTTTATAATTAAAAATTTAAAATGTGGATTTTCTTTTATGTAAATTTTACCTTAAATAAAATGAAAAAAAATAGAAAAGAAGTTATATTAGTTTGCTTGCTGAATACTTAAGCCCCATTATTATCATAAAAAGTAGATTATTTTTCACCTATTGGATAGTACATAAAAACATTAAACTGCAATTCTAGCATTCTTTAATATCATTCACAACCTTGCCACTCCAGAATGTTATTTTTTTTTCATTTTTCCATGTACTGCCTCTATACGCTATAATTCTATAACTGAATTCAACTTATACTGTTTTTCCAGCTACAAGTAAGTATTTTTATTAGAAACATATTCATAATGACCATTTTCCATCTGTACATTAATCTGGGTAGTTAAGATATAATTGGCTTAGCCCTTCCTCATTGGTGGACATTTGGGCCATATAAATCTTGTTACCATTATAAACAAAACTCAGTTGAATATCTTGATACACAGCCAAATTTTCTTTTTCTCCACTGGGGAGAAATTTCAATATGTGACATTACAGCAAAGGGGATAAATACTTTATTTCCTTCATAAATACTACTCATGTTTTTCCAGAAAGATTTTTGCTTATGCTCCTCCCCACAATTGAAATTTTAACAATTTTATAATATCTTATATTTACTGGTATATAAAATGGTATATATAATATTTTAACTTCATATATAAGTAATAGAGTATTTTGTTTTAATTTCCATTTTCCTTATATATTACTGATTATTTCAAAAGGGGGTTTACAATTTTATATCCATTTGAAGCATGGTCTATCCATGCCCTTTAACCATAGACAACTAAATAAAATGAAACTAGGGACCATGCGTTGTTCACAAGCAGCTAACATACTGGCTACCATAGTGCTATGTACTCAATTATGGGAAGAAGGAAGGAAGGAAGGAAGGAAGGAAGGAAGGA
>CAUYLG010079132.1:0-12625 GCA_963573385.1 Cacajao melanocephalus | reverse complement strand
AGCCTGGGCAGTAGAACAAGAATCCTGTTCTCTCTCCCTCTTTTCCTTCCTCTTTCTTTCTCTCGTACAGTCTTTTTTTTTTCTTTCTTTCACTCTCACTTTCTTTCCTCTCTTTTTCTTTCTTTCAAAAAAAAAAAAAATCCTTTTTCAACCATTAGCCAGTGTGAGATGAGGCATGATTCAATCAAAAATGGAAATTGGTTGAAAATGATAACATAAAACAAAAATTTAGAAACAGACAAGGTGATCTAATATGCCTTTAAAAATTTCTCTACAACTCACTGGGAATGAGTAAGTTGTATTTAACAACATTTAGACGTACAGATAAAATTTCATTGAAATTTACTTTCTCCAGTGACTAGAAAAAGATAAATCACTGGTTAATGGAAAATGTGTGTTTTATAGACAAAGAACTAAGCAGCATTTATTTAGGTAAATGTATTAATCACAAATGAAGTAATATTATGAAGCAGTATTTATTTAGGTAAACTTATTAATCACAAATGAATATTATGAAGTCTTTAAAGTTTGGTGAGAGTAAATGAATTATAACCCAGAATATCCATGAGTAACTGGATGAAATCAAATTTCTAAAACTGCATTGCTAAAGACAAGTTGTAAATCACACTGAGTCCACCAAAGCATTGCAGCAGAAAGTCCAGAATTCTCTATTAGTTGTGTTTCTGGACCGTATTTATTTGTGTTTTATTTAGATTTTAGGTAGTGTGGACTGTTTCTAGTAGGAGATGGGGAAGCAAAGAAAAACTGGTTGGTGCCAATTACTGAATATGCAAAGGTTAAATGATAATTCAGTAAGTCAATACTGAAAATCACAAACCACCATTTCAGTAAGTGAGGCACAAAGAAAAAGAAATCTGCAAAACATGCCACACAACTATTTTCTCATCTGCATTTCCATAATCATTGTACTCCCAAAATGTGTATTTTCAAATCCAATAGCCATCTTTAAAGGTCACTCCTTGGAAAGGGGAAGTCTGTTCTACCACCTAGAATAAATACATAAATCAAATGCTAAGCAATTGCCACTTTCAAGTTAAATTTTGTTATAAATAACTCTTTGTATGTTATCATCATTTTCCTTCTCTGTCAAATACTGATAAAGATTCACTCTTTAAATCATTATAATTTCCTCTATGCTGTCAGCAAACAGATTTAATATAATAATAAATAAATAAATGGGGAATAGCATGTATTCATTCCAAGACTTGTATATTTTATGCAAAACTTTAAAAACTGTTACATATTTTCTTCATTTCTACTTAATACCATCAATTTATTGAAATATAATAGCTACAAAATTTAATATTCATAAAAGGTGGGATACTTAAGATGTAAAATACATATAAATAAAATCCAACTTTTAAAAAATCAGTCTTTTATGTTAGTAATTTAAATTACGTACAATCTGGAAACTATACTCACTAGTCTAACTATAATTTTATTTTAGCTAATATAAATTCCATTATAACAAAAGCCTAATGAGCCTTGACTTCTTCAGGGGAAAAAATTGTGCTGGTAAAACATTGTCCTAACTTATGTTAAAATTGGCAAATATTAATAACATCACCTAATATGTAATAAGAATTTTTATATCAGATGTGCACTGGGATGACATTTTTGTATTATTTTTCTCACTTATATCTCATAAAAAAAGACTTCTGATCTCCAGTCTAACTGGTGTGAGATGGTACCTCATCGTGGTTTTGATTTGCATTTCTCTAATGACCAGTGGTGATGAGCTTTTTTTCATATGTTTGTTGGACACATAAATGTTTTCTTTTGAGAAGTGTCTGCTCATATGTTTGGCCCACTTTTTGATGGGGTTGTTTGTTTTTTCTTGTAAATTTGTTCAAGCTCCTTGCAGATTCTGGATATTAGCCCTTTGACAGATAGATAGATTGCAAAAATTTTCTCCCATTCTGTAGGTTGCCTGTTCACTCTTATGATAGTTTCTTTGGCTGTGCAGAAGCTCTTTAGTTTAATAAAATACCATTTGTCAATTTTGGTTTTTGTTGCCATTGCTTTTGGTATGATCATTAAAAAGTCAGGAAACAACAAATGCTGGAGAAGATATAGAGAAATAGGAATGCTTTTCCACTGATGGTGGGAGTGTAAATAAGTTCAAACATTGTGGAAGACAGTGTGGCAATTCCTCAAGGATCTAGAACCAGAAATATCATTTGACCCAGCAATCCCATTACTAGGTATACACCCAAAGGATTATAAATCATTCTACTATAAAGATACATGCACATGTATGTTTACTGCAGCACTATTCACAGTAGCAAAGACTTGGAACCAACTCAAATGCCCATCAATGATAGACTGGATAAAGAATATGTGGCACATATATACCATGGAATACTATGTAGCCATAAAAGGATTAATTCATGAACTTTTCAGGGACATGGATGAAGATGGAAACCAACATTCTCAGCAAACTAACACAGGAAGAGAAAACCAAATACCACATGTTCTCACTTATGAGTGGGAGTTGAACAATGAGGACACATGGACACAGGGAGGGGAACATCACACACCAGGGCCTGTTGGGGGTGGGGTCGAGGGGAGGGAAAGCATTAGGAGAAATACCTAATGTAGATGATGGATTGATGGGTGCAGAAAACCACCATGGCACGTGTATACCTATGTAACAAACCTGTATGTTCTGCACATGTATTCCAGAACTTAAAGTATTAAAAAAAAAAGAAGCCTACTGATGTTACCTACATATTACAGTTGAGAAAACTGAGGTTCATCGCAGTCAAAGTTTTGAGCTATTACGTGAGAGAGCTATGATTCAAACTCGGCTGACTCCAAAGCTTGGTTTTGTTTTGTAGAAATACAGCAAAACTAGTTTAGGTGGTCAATTTTCTTGGCAAACCACATCCAGAACAGTAAGAACAGTGTTTAAGTTACAAGTAGAGAGAATCTGAGAAGGGTCAAAGCAGCATTTTAGCCTCTTTGGGTTAATGGAAATTATATTACATATACCTTCTCAATTTTTAAGGGAGGTATATTTCTTTTTTTATATATACTTTAAGTTCTGGGATACATGTGCTGTACATGCAGGTTTGTTACATAGGTATACACGTGCCATGGTGGTTTGCTGCTCGTCATCTCATCATCAACATTAGGTATTTCTTCATCACTTCATCATCTCCATTAGGTATTTCTCCTAATACTATCCCTCCCTTATCCTCCAATCCTCTACTATCCCTCCCCTAGCGCCCCACCCCCAGACAGGCCCCGGTGTGTGATGTTCCAAGGGAGGTATATTTCTATCAAAGGCATATATTAAGTAACTTTAAAGAATTAGGAAACCATAGCTATTATGAGAAAAACTAACAAAATATTTTTTTAAATAAGTTGGTATCTTAACTAAAAAACATTGCTATGTAATAATATGGATGCCACAAAACATGAAAACTAAATGTTGACTACGTGCAGTGGCTCATGTCTGTAATCCAGAAGTTATGAAGGCTGAGGCAGGAGGATCACTTGTGCCTAGTAGTTTGAGACCAGCCAGGGCAACAGAGTGAAACCCCATCTCTATGAAAAATAAAATATATTAGCTGGGCACGGTGACATGTGCCTGTGATCCCAGCTACTGGGGAGGCTGAGGTAGAAGGATTGTTTGAGCCCAGTTACAGGCTGCTGTGAGCAGTGCACTCCAGCCTTTGATGATGATTTAATTATTAAAAGACAGAGGGAACAAAAAAAGTTAAAAATAGTAGTAGGCATGCAAATTTAGAAATGAAGATTCAAAATGAGGGCTATTACAAGAAGAAAGAACAATAATATTCAAGTTGTTATTTGAGCACTAATAATATTAGGTAATGATACTTCAACATACACTTTGTTAATTATTTTCCTTTCAAATTTTTATAATGAACCCGAAGCATTACTACTAATAGTATACAGAATTGCTAAAATCAACTCTTCTCATCTAAGTACTCTGGAGCCTTTAAACAATCGAAATTTACAAAGATTAATTTTTATAAAGATAGAAATTATATAAGAAAATATTCTCCAAGGCATTTGGCTATTTTTTGTATTAAATGAAAACATGTTCAGAAATTGGTCACTATTTCATTTAAACACCTGGGAAAGATAAAAGGAAGTTGTTTTGAACAATTAGAAAACAGCAAACAACTTACAATGGACTGATGTTAATAACTGCTTTTATTTGAATGTGAAACTATTGATTTTTGCCTTGATACAATTTGCTTAATTTTTTTAAAAAAATGATTTATTCTATCTTGTATGAGCTTCATCTAAAAGAACAAATCTAAATCTTAAAAACAGTATTTTAATATAAACTTCCTAGCATTTCTGATAGAAATGTTCTTATTGTAGGATCATTCAGTCATTTACATGATTTTAAATGAGGAGATTAAGTTTCATATATCTTTCCCTGCTTTCACTCCTTTCAGTCATTACAACTAGATATTTAATATTGGCAATTATAATTGGATTGATTTTTAAAAGTGACATAATTAGACAATGGAAGGAATTTAGGAACAACAAGACCATGTGAGGACAAAAAATGGAACTGAATTCTTTCGTCTGAATTTTGAAATATTAAGTACTAAAAACACTTGCCCAAGCATGGTGACTCACACCTGTAATCACAGCACTTTGGGAGGCCAATCACTAGGTCAAGAGATTGAGACCATCCTGGCCAACATGGTGCAACCCCATCTCTACTGAAAATACAAAAATTAGCTGGGCATGGTGGCACATGCCTGTAGTCCCAGCTACTCAGGAGGCTGAGGCAGGCAAATTGCTTAAACTCAGAAGGCAGAGGTTGCAGTGAGCCGAGACTGCGCCATTGCACTCCAGCCTGATGACAGAGCAAGACTCCGTCAAGATAAATAAATAAAAAACACTTCATCTTCATACTGAAAAATGCAAGAATTAGACACAAAGTACTTATGGTTTGGAAACTACATCCCACTGTTTTTCTGCAAGTTCTGCCTCAGCTGTTTGCCCCTTGGCTTAACCACTGGATGCTAAAGTGGCAGCTTGTTGTGGTGATACTTAAGTCTTATCTCCCTGGAAAATAGGCCTGAAGTTTTCCTTATCACTATAAGAATATGTGTTTCTCACAATGAAGCCTAATTCTAATAAGTTCCTATGGTATCTTTATAAAGCAAGAAAACAGTCCCATCTTTAAGGAATTCAGGCAAATAGATTAAAACAGGGCTAACTCATTCTCAGAATTTCTCCCTAATTTGGTCCCAGCTTGGAATGTTCTTTCCCTAGCCTCATAAATATATATTTCTTTTTCTCACTTGGCTGTGTTGAGCTCTTACGACTTTGAACACTACAAATAATATTTAGAATTATTAGGCATATATGGAAAGAGATGGAAATATGTTCCATCTCTTCAGCCAGGTTTTCAACTTCATGAACACAGGATGTGGTAATCAAACAGTGACATTGTTAGCTTAATACTATATACAGAATTAATTTCATGATTATATAAGAATTATTATTGACATTTTATAGTCATTTTTTTCAGATATTCCTTTCTTCTCAATTCTTTCACAACTTTTGGGAAATCTTCATGCTTTTCAGGTCCATTATAATTTAGAGTTTGAAGTATCATGAAAATCATCTTTCCAGGTAATGAAACTGACCTGCTCAAGGTTAAATGGCTAATATTGGTAGAAAAAAACATTGACCTTCAAGTTCTTAAATCATAGAACTTGGATATTCTATTTTACTTCTAAATACTACTAAAAATGATAAAAATTATATTCTCAAATCCAATGCTATTTGTGATTATATTAATATCATATAAATAAACACTGTACTTTTGTGGTTATGTTAGTACAGGTAAGAGAAACTGTGAAATATCATCCTTTATTTGCCAACTAATCAGTTCTAATTATATGAGGATGATGTTGAAATGGAATAAAAGCTGGTACCAGAGAGGAAAGCAAGAGCCCAGTTAATTCAATTACGTATAAAGTAACAATAGAAATAGAAACAAATTTAAATTGGTGATGAATTGTCTATTATACTGACATTTTTGGCACTGGACTGATGTGAGTATGGTTTCCAGCTATGTCCATCATCAGCATATAAACTTGAACCATTTACTCAATTTCTCATTTCCTTAATTAGTAAAACAAATACATTGGTCATTTTTGTGACTCATTAAGAATTACTGGGTAAGTTCTTACTCTATATAACACTGTACCTGGCTTAAAATATCAGTCAATAATAATTTGATTCTGCCATTCTTAACCTCAAACCAATATATTCCTACCTGAAAAATCTTTTAATGTCCCTAATCAAATTATAGGATGTCCATAGGGTTAGGCGCAGGGTTAAAGAGAGGGGTAAATGATTATAAGATTTAAAATTAGAATACATTAAAACGAACAGCCAATAACATCATAGAGGTTGTAGAAAAAACACTCTAAGAGATTTAATTTAAGGCAATAGAAGATAATCATTCAATTCATATTTAGTGATTTGCCAACTTTGAAACAGGTACTACGTTATGCATAAGGAATATAAGTCATAATTTCTATCATCAGAAAATATATTTTCTTTTTAAGAAACATTTATTTAAAAAATTACAATAGATATATTAAGTTCTGCAATGGAGCATAAAAGAAAGGAGTGTAAGGAAAGTCTTCATGGAAGTCACAGTCTCATGAGACCTGATGTCACAGAAAGTCTTCACAGAAGAATTCTCCACAGAACTGGTGATATTCATGCTGGGTGTTAGTGTTTACTGGTCATGTAGAATAGAAAGCATTTCCTAAAAAGGGAAAAACTTGGGCTTGAAGTTGAGGCTATGGTCAGCGGAGTCATGTGGAGGTAGCTTAGCAGAAGATTAACAGAGCCAAACCAGATTGCAGTAGATAACTGATACCAGTATAGATGATGAACTCCTAAAAGTGAAGGGAAGTGGCAGACAGCTCATTTAGAAGATTGTTCAACAATATGGGAGGAAATGATAAATATGTGATTTAAATCTGTGGCACATAAGAGCTCTGATTAGAAGAGAAATATTCTATAACAGAACCTACTAATGACTTACAGGGTGAGGTGTGAAAATAAGAAAGAGTTCTATATTACATTGAGATTTTTAGTTTGAGAGATTCATTAGATGATGATATTATTAACCACAAAAGAAAATATAGGCAGAAGAGGAAGTGTATGGAATTGAGTCTAAAATGAATTCAGGTTTGTTCATGCACGACATCAAAAATAAGTTTCTGAAACTCAATAACAGAAATCAGACCAGATTTTGGAGTTTTCACTAGAGAACATTTAAATTAAAATAACCAGGTAATCCAGGTAGAGTGATTAGAGAGTAGACAAATGTCACTTCTATTACAACCAACATTTATGGAGTGAAATGAGAAAACAGATCAACGAAGAAAACTGAACAGGAGTGACCAATTTGGCCTGACATTCTGAACAGGAGAAAGTTTCAAGAAACAGGGAGTCATTTCTATTTCAAATGGCTATCTTGGCCAGTGTTCTCTTAGGCTTCTATTAATGGCCCCAGTTTCAGAAAGACCTGGAACTCATATGTGAAAGGAAAAGACCTACTTGCAGGAGAAAGCATAAAGAAAATAAGTCAATGGCTTTCTTTATGATAGTCTGGGGCAAAAAGAAAAAAAGTAAAGAAAACTCAGTCTAAAAAAAAATACTGCAGTGTTTCTATCTCTAACCTGCAGAGAAGAAACAGTTTCCATCTATTTGCTTTTCATGACTACAATTTAATTTTATAGGTACCATTTTCTCTTTCTTGCTATAAGCCATTCATATATTGTGCTCTCCAGTGGACAGTTATGTTTCAGATGACTTATCCTGTTGTGACGGGAAAAAAGCTTGTGGGTGGTAAATGACAAGAGTGAAAATGCAGGTAAATGTGTATGCTTTCATCACATGAATTGTGCCAAATTCCATTTTATATCATATTTGTTCTGTAAACTCTTTAAATCTCAATGCTTACCCTACCTACCCTTTCTGACAAACACATACATTGTCATAACCATATTCATCAGTATTGGTCCTTTTGTTCCAATTTTCTTTTTCCTTACTAAGTTGTTAGGCCATGGATTTTATTTTTATTCTTCCCTATGTAACACTTGTTTTGGGGATCCAGCTTATATAGATAAAACAAATGTTGGGTTTCAACTTTTATCAGCCTGATCAAATTTTAAGAAGTTTAAATTATTAAAATAATGTAAACTGTCAATCAACTGTATCATTTTATTTTTTCCTGGGATAACGGATTCATAACAGCAACATTAAAATTCATTTACTTCTATTATTTTCCATTTTTCATTATTGTAAGCTTCATAAGAGAGGAGGCTTTAGATGTTTTTTTAATATAAAACTATATTATCAGGAGGCAGAAGAATATCTGGCACACAAAAGTCAGAATGAATGAATGAATGAAGATTTTAGAAGCTATGGCGAAAGTTTAACTTCAATTCCAAAAAAAAAAATTAACTCTAAATTTACAAATGAGTATGTAAAAATCTTTCAATACAAAGTTAAACTGCAAATTCTGTCCATATCTCCAAGCAAATATTTCATGTAATAATTCTACTTATCATCCTACATTAAGTGGAAAGATACAGTATTTATTGAAAACAAATTTCCTCTTTTTGAGCCCCAATATTGTGTGCTAACAAACATGCTGGAAGCCTAATATCATGAAATGTATAAATAGAAACAGTCCTATCTATGTATCTTTATATAGATATATAGGATATCTATCCTATGTAAACATCCTTTTATAGAGATATATATTTAGCCTTTATAAAATTAAAATACAGATAAGATTAATAATGCATAGATGATTTTCACATGGCAAAAGTATAGTATCTAGAAATGATACCGACTTTGAAAAGTTTGAGATGAAATCTTCTATCCTAATACCTCAAATCAGGACAAAGCCACAGATTCATTAACATTTTCTGCTCATGACTTATTATAGTCACTGTATTATTACCAACTGAAAGGTGCTTCAACCTCCTAAGTATATGGATGCTTCAGTGGAAGCACTCATTGATCATTATGGACACTTATTTGAGTACATGACAGTTATCTTGTAGTTAATGGCCTGATTATGAAACTGTAGTCATTACCAAAGATGTTTAAAGCTCTATTGTTAATATCCTAGTAGAAAATAATGAATTTCCTATTTTTCTGTGATGAGGTTTAAATGCCAAGACTTGTTTTCAACTGTACATTTCAAACACATACTCTCTAGTCTCTATTAATAAATTACACACTCAGTTCTTAGGAACAAGTTGTTGGAAGTAAGTACCAAAGTTCTTCATAAATCCAGATCAGGGATGAAATTAAGCTTTTATCCATTAGGAGGTAAAATCAAATCTGTGGCAACTCTGACAAAATATATTTTAAATGTGTTTTAGTTACATGAGTTAGCCCTATTTAAAAGATTTAAAACCATCATATTCTAACTAACTATGAGAAACAGAGTTAGTTAATTAAAATTTAGTTTATACACCACAGAAGCAATTTATAAATTAAGTGATGTTTAAAACTACTTCCCTATTCATATTACGGTTGTATTTTAATGTTTGCTTTTTATCACTATTCTAGGAAGATGTTGACTTCAACAAGTATTTATAATTTGTAACACACAACCTGGTGTCATGAAAAAGCATGGTTTTGGAGTGAGGCAAAAATCAAATCCAGGATGATTAATCTGATTCTCAGATCCTAATTAATAATATTATAATACCGATTTCAGAAAACTATTACAATCTAAGTGGGATAACACAAGTGCTAGCTTAACTGGATTCCTTTGCTGACTTCTCTAACATGCTTTCTCTGAATGTCTAAGTTTTACAAGGTTTAGTTGTTTCTCCCTTCTAGTCCCTCAATGCACTCTTGGTTTAAATAACATCATGATTACATAGCTTTAAATCTACTTGCAGAGGACTTCCAAATGTATGCCTCTGGATTACATCAGTTTAAATCTGTATATTCAACTTGTTGACACTTCCACTTGAATATTTCATGTCTAAAACTAAATTGTTAGTCAACATCTTTATGCCATTCTATTCATAAATTTTTTTTCCTAAAGCAGTTTGTGGCACCAACACCTATCTACTTACGTGAATCACATATATGAGTCACTGTGACCTTTCAATTCAACCTATTCATAAAATTTATAATCAAGTCCTGTTATTTATACCTTTAAAACAGATTTGCAGCCACACTACAGATGGTCCCTGACTTACAATCGTTTAACTTAAGATTTTTCTACATAAGATAAAGCAAAAACAATACACACTCAGTAGAAGTTGTACTTCAAGTACCTACACAACCATTCCGTTTTTCAATTTCAGTTCAGTATTCAATACATTACACGAGACACTTAATACTTTATTATAAAATAGGCTTCATCTTAGATGATTTTGCTAACTGTAAAATGATCTTAGATGATTTTGCTAACTGTAAACTAATGTATGCGGGGACATTTAAGGTAGGGTAGGCCAAGCTATGATGTTTTGCAAGTTAGGTACATTAAATGCATTTTCAAATTGGGATATTTCAACTTATGGTGGGTTTATGGGTGTAACCCCATCCTAAGTTAAGAAGCATCTGTAATCAAAGCCACCCTATAAACTACTGAATAACTTTGTATCTCCCTACTCCATCTGTGCTCTTGCCTCTCTACAATGTGTGCCATTTTCAAAGCAAAATCCAGCTCATAGAAGTATTATAATCTCCCCATTCCAAAAGCACCCCATTTCAAAGATTCCCCATTTTGCCTAAAAATAAAAGATTCTGTAACATGAACTAAGTCATAGCATGATCATTCAGCTGCCAAAAAGTCTAATGGATATCCAAACCCTCTTTGGCCTTTCTCTCTACTCTTCGTCCTGGGAGACTGAAGTGAATGCTTTAATCAGTGGGGTCTCATTCCCTTTTCCTTTGTGTTTAGGCAATGGATGATCAGCCTCATTAGGAGATGAGAGGGCAGGAGGTAAAGCAGAATCTATTTTCCTGGTTCCCTTTCTTTGGATTTTTTCTAGCTGACTGTGTCCCTCAATTGAGGGGACTCATAAGACTCTCATAAGGAAGTCTGCCCTCTATGACCCTCTCCTTCTCAGTTCCAATAACCTGTTTCTCCTTCAGGCCCTGGGGTGGTACATACTAGCTCTTCTAATGCTCAACCCAAGCTTCTACACCATATCTTAAGTAATGCCCTTATCCAGCCTACACTTTTATAATTGATTTCTTTATAAATGAATCCCCACAAAAATTTAAGTTTTGGTATGTCATCTGTTTTCTGTTTGAATCCAAGTGAAATGCCAAATAAGGGCACCCTCTCTATCAGCTCCAGAAATCCTGGCTTTCTTACATACTATTTATTCTGCTGGGAACTCTTCTCTCATTCTTGACCTGGCTGCCTCCTTCTCAGGTCTTAAATACCAGTTCCTCAAAAAGGGCCTACCCACACAGTCCAAAGAAGGGCTTATCTGTTATAATACCTCATTCTTTTTGTTTTCAGTACTTACAATTTTACAACTGTATGTGCAAATTATGCTTCTGTTTCTCTCACTTGATTCCAGGCTTCATGAAGCCATTTCTCTTTTATTAACTGAAAACCAGAGCATTTGACACTATAGGTGCTTGCTAAATATTTATTAAAAGATCAATCCAATAAGAGTCCTTTCTTTCACTACTGTTTACTACAAAATATTAACCAGCTATGTGCCCTATAGACAGTATAGTTAAATGTATAGTCTCTACAGTGTGACCCTAGGGTTTGAATCCTAGTTCTGACATATACCAATTTGTGACCTTAACCAAGTTACTCACGGTATGCCTTAGTTTTCTCCTCTATTTATATAAGGGAAGTAATGATAGAACCTACCACATGTACTTGATGTATGACTTGAACAAGTTAATATCTGTATAGTGCTTAGATTTATGGGCCTGGAATAAGTGCTATATAAGTATTATTATTATTATCATGTTGTATGAATAGTACAGAAGACAATGAAGACACAATCAAAACTAAATTTAGGAAGAGTTCCCAGTGGAGTGAGAGAATAAAGGTGTAAATAAAAATAATATCAACATCACTAGGCCACCACAAAACCAGTAATCTACTCTTTCTACTAATACATAAAAAGAAAAGTTATGCAAAACCTTCAAAAGTAGTCCAATGTACTAAGAAAATATTAATGATTCATTATATGGAGCATGTAAAACTTGTGAACCATCACAAGCTAGGCAAGGCAGTATTTATGAAGTGGAAACTCTGACTACACTATGACCAAATACCATAATCAACAAGAAATATAAATGTCATTGCCTAGAACAGAAATTTTTTAAATTTTGTACTTCATATTTGCCTCTTTTCTACTGTGGGTATAGAAATAACTGTAAATTGCATATGTAGAAATTATGTAATGTAATCATATATATTATTACAGAGATTTAAAATGTTTGTGTGTTGTTTTTTTTCTTTTGAAACAGAGTCTCGCTCTGTTGCCCAGGCTGGAGAGCAGTGGCACAATCGTGGCTCACTGCAACCTCCGCCTCCTGGGTTCAAGTGATTCTCCTGCCTCAGCCT